>CANXYC011079644.1:0-10832 GCA_948193065.1 Aleurites moluccanus | reverse complement strand
AAAACTCCAAAGCTTTGATTTATCAACTTTTCTTGATTTTTCTTTGAACTAAGGATATAATTGTGTTTAGAATGATGGAATTAACAAGTTTGGATCAAAAAAGGAAAGAAAACAACTTAGTTTGGTGTTGGACAATGGTGGCCGAAACTTGCTAATGGAGGAAAGAGAAAATTTGAATGGTGAAATGGCTAAGGAAGATGAAGAGGTTGGAAAAATCCAACTAAATTTCTATGGTGTTATCCTATACTTTGAGCTTATGGTAAAAATCATGAAACCTAGCTTACTAACCATTCAATTCTTGATCTTTTCATCCAATGGTTTGATTTAGGTTAGCCTAAAATGATACCATAGGCTTGCATACACCAAATAAGTCCATATTTCAAAGGAAAAGATTAAACTACCCTTAGTTCGAATTGGATCCCTATCCGAGCAACTTTTCCTGGAATTATTTTCTACCGGCTTTAATCTTCCAACAATAATTCAAATGACCTTTATACCACTATTTTCATGTCATAATATTCTCTTTTATCATCAAATATAATGTTAATTTCCATAAAAAGCTCAAGGGGTGTGAAATGACCATTTTGCCCCCAGTTTACTAAAAAGTCAATTTTACCCGATTGCTTCCTAACATCCTTTAAACCCCCTCTATTCATAAAATCGCATCATATAACATGCATACATGTCAGATTCAAGCATAAACACATAATAATTCACAACATTCAATTCAAATAGAAATTTCCCCAAGCAACCCTTTATGGTTTAGGTTCTAGGTTTAAACTGAGGTGTTACAGAGGGTTGGATTGAGTTGTGTATTGATGTAACGTGGAAGGTGATTTCCCATTCTAGGCAATTAAGGAAATATGAGATGAATTATTCCACCCATGATTTAGAGATGGCTATAATAATCTTTGCTTAAAAATTTATGAGGGATTATCTTTATGGTAAGAAGTGTGAGATCTACAATGATTACAAGATCCTCCAATATATTTTAACTTAGAGGTATTTGAGGCTATTAAAGGATTAGGATAGTCAAATACTTTACCATCAGGATAAAACTAATCTGGTAGCAAATATGCTAAGTCAAAAATCCATTGAAAGTCTTTCTCACCTAAGTGTTCAGAAGAGGCCTCTAGTCAAAGGACTTCAAGAATTGTTTGATAAAGGTCTACATTTAGAAATTTTCAAACTCTCAAGTGCCAGTGGCCCATTTCAAGTAAGACTAAAGTTAATTGATGAGATTAAGATAGCACAAGTCTAGGATCCTTAATTTATAAAGCTTGTAAAAGAGGTGCAAGCCGGCAAGGTTCAAGAGTTCTCTTATGAAGATGGAGTTTTGAGGCATGGTATTAGATTATGTGCACCTAATATGGAAGGATTAAGGCAAAAGGATATGAAAGAAGCACATCAAACAGTATTTGTTTGGGAGCAACAAAGATGTATCATTACATGAAAAGATGTTATTGGTGGATGGGTATTAAGGAAGATATAGCCAAGTTTGTAGCATTATACATTACTTGTTAGCAAATTAAGTTCGAGCATCAAAAATCCCACAGGAATAGAAACAGGTAATTATGGATTTTTTTGTAGTGTTGCCATAGACTTCTAGAGTTTATGATTCGATTTGGGTTATTGTTAATAGATTGACTAAGTTCATCCACTTCCTTCAAGTCAACACAACGTATAGGGTGGCTCAATATGCACATTTGTATTTAGAAAAGGTTATGAGTCTTTATGGAGTTTCCATGTCCATAGTATTAATTAGAGGCTCGCATTTTACTTCTCAATTTTAGCAGCAATTTCAAGAGGCCTTAGGAACTCAACTGGACTTTAGCACCACCTTCCATCATCAAACAGATGAAAAATCCTAGAGAACTATTCAGACTTTAGAAGACATGTTGAGGATGTGTGTATGGATTTTGGTGGGAGTTAGAATAAATACTTGCGTATGATCGAGTTCGACTACAATAACAATTACTATTTCATCATTGACATATGACATCTTATAAGACATTATATGCATCGGAGGAAGTGTAAATTTCCCATATGTTGGATAGAAACGGAAGAAAAACATCTTGAGAGCCTCGATTTGAATAAGAATACGAATAGGCACATGTCGATCACAAAGGATAAATTGAAGACGATATTTAATTGACAAAAGAGTTGTGCCAATCCGAAAAAAAGGAAATTACAATTTTCTGTAAAAAATCACGTATTTTAAAGATTTCTCCAATAAAAGGTATTATGAAATTCGGTAAGAAAGCACCATATCAATCTAACATAAAATAAAAAACCAGATATAACACTAGCCATTGTCTGCAGTCTCTCATAGATAATATTCTTTCATAACTTGTGACGACAAAAACAAATACTCTTGTACCAAATCAGTTGTTGCAAGTCTGTAATACCCTATAAATTTCTTACTCATGTGCATGAATTAATTCTCAGTATGTGGTCCTTTAGTCCTGAATTGATGGGAAATAATTTTAGAGACACAGTTAGAAAGCAAATTTCAAACTTTTTCGGAAAACAACGGTGCCAGGAACACTGCTGAAAAATAAGCAATCCCGTCAACGGAAGAATTTCTGAAGTTGATCTGGGGATAAAATATGACCATAATTTATGTGTAATTTTGGTAAAAAGAAAGAAGTGAAAATCATTTAGAAACACTGAAAAAGTAAGTAATTGCATTTTGGTAAATAAAAGGAAATTCAAGGTGAATAATGAAAAGTGGTAGGTCGGGGTTACAGAATGACTCCAGAACTATTTTTATAAATAAGAATAAATTAAAATAAGCCTATACACTTCCCATATTGATATCTAAATCCTGACATAATTGTCAGAATAAATTACAGAAGATTTAAAGACCAAAGTGTAAAGGTTGGAACTTGGAGAATTTAGTTGTAATTTGCCATTTGAGTTTGTCTTATATGGCCATCACAATTTCGGTTTCTTCTTCATTTTTTCCATCACCATTGCCGTAGCTTCATTTCCTTTCTTCGATATACCATTTTTCATATTTCTTATAGTTTTCTTTAGGATTTTGATGGAAAAATAGCAAATCAACCTAGCTAAACCCATTTCTACCATCAATTTGAAGTGAGGAGCAAAGGTTTGGGAGGATTTTCTCCATGAAGATTTTGGCCATCATTGAGCTTAGAGGTAAAGTTGTTGTTTTGTTAAGTTTGATTAATGATTTAGTGATTATTTAGGTTGAATTGGATGGGTATTGAGTTTAATTGTATTAGTTTATCTTAATTTAATGGAATTTCTAATTTGATACTTGAAATTGAAGTTGTAAAAGATGGATTGTTGAATTAGTGTTAGGAATTGTTAATTGATGTTAGAAATGATCAATTGGATATAAATGAACAACTAATTTATGGTTAATTTGATGTAGAATTGGAGAATTGGAGAATTGTGAAAAGTGATTTTCAAAGTAGCAAAAATTGGGGATTTTGGTGGAATTGGTTCAATCGAAGTGTATATTGGCTAATTGGATCATTAGGCGAGTTTACATTGCATCAAATATCATGTTTGAATCATTAAATTGAGAATTGAAAACCATTTGCAAAATCCCACTCATGGCCGAACTCAATTTGCCCTGAAACGTCTTGGTTTTTGCTTGGTTTTTACTTGTTTTTCCTTGCTGTTTTAATCCTAATTTAATGTTGTTTAATCTTGTTTCTTGATACCTTTGCTTTGTTGGACAATGTGTTTTGTTGTTGCATTGAATGAGCAAGCCAAAGTTGCACTAAAACCTAACCTATTGGCTTGCCATTGTATGTTCACTAAGTGTTCGACAAAATGCCTAGTTCATTTGTCATTGGCCTATTGGTTTGCATGCCATAGGCCTACCAATTGAATGCCATTGTCGCCAGTGACATTGACATTCCAATTGACCTACCAATTTCGGCTACCGAACCAACCTTTGTTTCAAACCTTTACTTGTTGCCATACTTACTATTATTGATTGTACATTATATATGTCATTGCTAATGAGCATATTGGATACTGTATGGATTGATACTGAGCTGATTGATATTTGATTGACTGTTATTCGGATGCCATTGTTACTTATGATATCCCTCGTTATTGACCCTGATATGGTTTGGCAGAACTACCGATTCGACAGGGTAGTGAGAAAATACTGTCGACCTTGTGCACATTGTAGTATTTAACCATAGCTAGGAGGGGTTATGGTCCTGGCCATAGGGTCTAATCAGCCTTATGTTTATATGATACTGGTGACCTACATGGTGCAGTAATATTGATTGTCTGGAGACTGTATAATTTTTTTTTCATACAGTTCATCTCATTATCTGTCTTTCTATATGTAACCGAGCTTATATATTATATTTCTTTGGTTTACTGTACCCTGACAACCATTTTGTTCACTGTTATTCCTTTGACTGAAACCATTATTTAATTATGCCTATTATTTATTGCGATGCATGTAAATTCACTGAGTATCATCCATACTCATCTTTTTGTTTGTTTACCCCATTTCAGGAAAGAAGTAGGTTGCAGAATTCCGATGTCTGTCTTCCATGGATTTCTGCTGTAGTCTATTCTGTATAATTCTGGATTTCTGTATTTATATTTGAGGTTTCTTTATCTAGCTGTTCCATGGGTATGTATGGATTAGTTAGGAGATGAATATGGTGTGTGATATATTGATGATTATAATTTGAGTTATATGATGATTTATGATGTGATATGTGAAATAATACAGCCAACTGCAGAATGCTTGACTGAATAGCAGAATGAATAACAGTATAATATAATAGATGATAATTATAATAAATGAATAATATATTGAGGTTGATAGACTGTATAATGGTATTAGGTTCTACGGGTACCGGTCGCCATTGGCATTTCCAGTACCCTAGGACCGTCGCGGTCCAGAAAACCGGGTTGTGACAAAATCCCTGCTTGCACCACCAAGTGTGCAAAGAAGTTAGAAATATACGAGTGATAACTAATAATAGTTACAATCCCTAAGACCAGAGTGCATGAGAAGGTGCAATTTTGAAGCACAAAGCAGAGATCTTAACGTGTGATGCCAATGTAGACTTAGAAAATTGTATGCTAACTCCCTAAAACATTACAATACTCACCATTCCTCGTTATTTTTACCAGAACTTAAAGAAATTCAACTATTCAACAAATGGTTGTAGACATAAATAAAAATAAATAAAGACAATAAAGACAATAAGAAGGCTTAGATAGGATAACCTGATATTCTTTATGTGATCCTGCAATAATTCACCAAGCTACAAATAAATGATAAAAAAAAAAAATCGAACTTGTATGCAAAATTCATTCCTCCTAACAAGATTAGTGATTGTGAAGCACAAATGCAGATGTGATTGGAGTACTTCTCAAAGCAATTAGACTAGAATTTTATTTTTCCCTTTTTTTTTTTGTTTTCCTCCAATACAGGAAAAAATAAAATTTAGAAAAAAAAAGGTCAATGCACAAGATGCAGAAGAAACATGGTTTTCGCTGAGAAGACAAATACTCTTCAGTTGAAGTCCTTCAATCTTTTCTTCAATACATCCATCGATTTCTTGCGTGCACTTTGCTTTGTATTTCTGCTTGAAAGACTACCAAAGATTCCATCAGCAGAATCCTTGAACTTCTCGCAGATGCTGGCTACCTTCTTGTAATCCAAAGTATTGTAGTTTTTCATCCTTATCACGGGATTCATGAAGTTCTCAGGTTGACTGCTAGACAAAAGGTTAATCAGTTGTCTTGCTTCTATCAAGCATCCTCTAAAACTGCCATCTTTGTATATCTCACTCAAGCCAGTGCTATGAAACCTCTCATCAGCAAAATTCTCTAACATCTTTAGATCATTATTAAGAGCCAGAACTGCATTAGCATTGAACCTCTTGACAGTGTCACTGAGAAATGCAGAAAGAATGGAATTGGAAATATGTTCAAGAGCACCACTTCCAACCTTGTATAGAGCATCCAAAGGTAAAATTTGCTGTGCTGTTGAAAGAATAGTGTCAAGGTATATTACCACCTCATTTAGGTACTCATTCCTATTTTGCAATGGCTCCTCTGAAGTCCAATTGATATTCTCCGTGAGTGCCATAAACTCATCCAACTTAGTGTTAACCAAATTCAGCAGAGCAAGATATGCTGCATCCCTAGAAGTTTTCAGGACTACCTTAGCAGTCAAACTGGCCTGAGGTCTCTCAACTGATCGGACTGGGATCCCACATAGTTGGGCTGCATGTCGAAGAAAAAAATCACAAGCCCTTTCAAGAACAGATATGTTTGCAGCAATCTGCATGGCTTGAGAGACACCAATTGCTCCACTATGAATTGTACCAAGTACAACTTCATTTAACACGTCAATCAAGAGTTTTTCCACATACTTTTTCACAACATCATAAAAATTAGTATGCATCCCATAAGACAAGTAATCTGCAGAGCTTTTGATGAATGATCTAACAATGCGGCAGGTATTAGGTACCACGGAGGAGAATGGTGCAATATATGGGAAAGCTGGCATTATATCTGAGGTCTGGAGATTGAAGGATAGGACATTATTCTCATAATCTGCATCTTTTTTCATTACCATCTGCTCATAGGTGTCATTGCCAATAACATTAACAATTTGTTCACGACACTCCCCCAAAAGAAGCTCATGATACTTGTCCCGGCTATTATCAAGTGCCTCAAGAATTTGGCCCACTTCATACCCATATTGCCTAAGTGTTGCTCCAAGAAGAGTGACATAATCCTTCACCAGGAGAAGATGGGTGGCAGAATCCATACGAGAAAATTGTTCATCTAAAACTGAAGTCATTTTAGTTACAGCTGTTTCCCACATTGTCTCAACCTGATCTGCTATCAAAACACCACCACCAGTCCTCAACACCCGATCCTCCACTATAAAATACCCTGCAATTTGAGCCAAAAATGTTTGATAGGATTCAATAAATGGTTGAGAGAAAGAGATCTGCAGATCTGAATTGAGCTGCAATAACCGATTCCTGTAGTAATATTCACGAAACTGCTCTTGGATTCCAAGGCAAGCATGGATATGATATGCCCGATAAAGAGGAGTAAGATCAAACTTCAAAATAGAATCTTCGTCAAGTTCTTCAACTTCTAAAGTATACACAAAATCTCCTAACCCTGAAGCATTTTGTTCCTCAGCTTTCCTTTGATGCTCGAGCATCTCCTCATCCCTCTGACGAGCTGATGCAGAATGACCTATTGCCGTTTGCCCAATATCCTTTGCAGAACTTCTCACATGAACTAGCCACTCATTGAACTGACTAGTCACTTTCTTCTGAATGTGCAATTTTATCACTGGAATTGTCTTTTCTATTGTCACTCTAAGTGTCCTCATAGGGGTATTCTGCAAGTAATTCCTCTCAATTAGATCCACTGTTTTCAATGCATGATAAAACTGGCCTTCTGACATGTGATTGTTACACTTAGCACAAAGTTCCAAAACTTGAAGACAAATCTTTGACATTTTAATAGCTTCAGTCACATTCTTCTTGATTGAATAAGATTCAAGAAGTTCCTCAAGTTTGATCAAAAGAGCACTGCCTACCTCCTGCAACCTAAAATTGTCACTAGCGAGCTCACTTTTTAGCTCTTCAGCATCAACCAAGACACCACGAAGTTCATCAACTGCACGAATGAAGTCCTCATAATGGCTCTTGCAAAGGTCCTCAATTTCAGCTTCCTTCTTCCTCACAACAGTCTTGAGCTGCTGAAGGAGTGCTTCAGGCCGCCCCAACTCAAACGCATGCCTGACAATGGGACCCAAATCATCTCCATTGCCGATTAAGGTTGCAAGGACTAAATCCTCTCCTGAATCCCCATTCTCTACAACAGTTCTTCTCTTGGGTTTTGCATCCATTTTCTTTAACAAAAACCTGCAATAATCAAGACCCACTAAATCGATGCCATCAACAAAGTTCTCACCCTAAAAAATAGGGAAAATATAAACCAAAAGGTATGTATGAGAAACTTTTGTTAATGTCCATCCAGAGATTCTTATTATGTTACCTCCTTTTGAAAGTACCATACACAAGGAATAAAACTAAACCATTTTGTGTTCTCCATCAATAACAAACAACAAGAATCTAACAAAAGAGGAATGTTAAAAGGACCATATTTTAGAAGATTGAACATAATTGAATCATAACGGAAAGTCCATAAACATTATAACTATATTATCAAAACAAAGAAAAAACCTTAGAAGGAATGGTGAAATGAATCCAGAATGAACTATGTTTAACGGGTTTTGATGAAACAAAGCCGTTGATTCTAGAATTCATCGAAAATATGAGAAACTAATTGCTATTTTCTAGTTACCAGGAAACAAACATAAAAACAGAATAAAAAAGAGAGACAAAAACGACATTCAAAATCGAGAAACAGAAACAAATAAATCAAAAAAAATAGAAAACCACAAAAACCCAGATACATATTTCAACAAAAAGCCAAGTTTTGATGCTCAATGGAGACTTACGGTGATTACGGAGAGCCCTTCGGAACTACTCGCACTTTTTCTCTGACGAATGCAACAAGATAATTTTTTCCTAGCTGTGTTTAAATCGGTTTTGCCTTGTACTTATCACTCTAATTATCATATGCTCCCCATTTCTGTTGTTTCTACCTAGCTTTCTCCTAATAGGGAAATTGATGTTTCCACGCCTAAATTTGTTTCTTCCGCTTATACCGGCTCCAATATTGTGTTGCTTGTGCACCGTAATACTCTGCACCCCTTCTCCATTTTAAGTCAGCAAGTATTTTAGACAAATTTTTATATTAAATCTCCTTCCCTAATATATTTAAGCAAGTTATAAGCAGGGATGTAATTAGGAGATAATTTCACCGATTGTCCCTGAAGTATTGACTAATGCACATTGTCGTTCTTAAACTTTAAAACGTAATACAAAAGTTTTTCAACTTTTAACTTAGTTTCACTGGCAGTCCTTATCCGCCCCAAACTTAAGTTATTTTTATTTTTATCCACAAAGTCCTACTTTTCTTTCAAAGAAATTCAAAAATCCTCTCTTTTAGGCTCTGATACTATTTAGGTGAGTCTGCCCTCCCTCTAACTGTTCTGTTCAGAGGCGAAATTACAAAGAGTTACTCCTAAATATCTTTTAAATGATTTTTCTTTTATTTCTGATTTCTTTCAGCTTTTTATATTCGTTGTAATAATGAAAGCTAGCAACAAGTCCTAAAGGGCCTTTGTTCTCAAGGAAAAATTTCTCAAATTCACTCTGTCTAAGAGTCAACTCTTCTAAATTTTTGAATAATTTATTTATAGAATTATTTAGAGAGTCCAAGCGATCTATAATAGAATTTAACAAACCTATTACTGGATCTTTACCTACACCGTGATCTAGGTGATGACAATCAGGATAAGAGCAATCTGAAAGATTACTGGTCATCCAATAAACGTGCAAAAGCACCAAGCCTTTCTAAATAATGGAAATTATTAAATTCAAGTTCTTGATCTAAAAAATTTTTCAGTTCAAAATCTTTCTTATTAGGTTTCTCAAGTCTTTCAATCTTTTTTATAGCAACAGGTAATTCTATTGTTCTTTGTTCATATAATGTAAAGACAGGATTCTGCAGTCTAAAACTGGCACTCAACTCTTCCCTCCTAGCCTGAGTTAAAGCTAGTCCTCTAGGCCAATTTTTATTAGCAGATCGGGAAGAAGACATAAACATTTAATTATAGAATTAAAACATTTATAAAATACATACCTTTTGTAGACTGGGTCCACTAAGCTTTCGCAACAACTTTAGCTTTTTCCTTCCAAGATCAGCACCAGCAATATCTCCAGAGAAATATGGAGGATATGACTTACTGCCCTTTCTTGTTAAGGTCTTACTGCAACACTCCTGGTTATCAGCCCGTTTTGAAGGATGTAAGGTATATAGAAGCAAAATAATCACATAGATAAAGACTTGATAAAGATGATTTTTTAAGAGAAACTCTGTATTTTATTTCACTCCCCTTCTTTAATAAGCTGAAGAGGTATATATATAATGTTTACAAACGAAGCTGGTGTCTGTATTACTGTTTGCCAGCTCAAAAGATAACTAGTACAATAATTATGATGGGTAGCTGGAACATTCTGCTAGCTTTTCCATATTTCAAAATAAAAATAGACAGTTGGTGCCTGTAGTAAGGTTTTCTAGCTGTATTTGATACAATAATTAAATAAAGACAAAGACTGCTTTAATCTTACAGCTAAGAAATCAGTCTTTATCAGGGATACGTTTTTTTCATTGGGATCACAAATTTTAAAGTTATTCTGCAGACAATGCTTTAACTTTGCAGCAACTTCTGAAAAGCAATTCCTCAATTATCACGCTGAGGCTGACGTCATTGATGACGTTTTTTCACTCCATCTGTGAGTTACTGACTGAGGCATCCATGTTTTCTCTCAGCTCTGAATAACCCATAGCCATTTCCTCTGCAACACGTTGCTCTCTAAACTGAGCAACCTTCTTCCAGACCTTCATAGTTTCAGGTTGGAAATCCAGACTTGGATCTAAATCCACTAGTCTCAGAAACAACTTTTGTGCTTCTTTTCGTCCCTTGAGCATGGATAATACTCTTGTAATGGGAGTATATTGGGAGCAGATTGTAACAAAAACTTTACCATCTCCGAGAAGGACATAATTACTTGCATAGATTGCCTTCTCCAAGCTAGCTTTGAAATTTTCAATTCTCACAGCTTGGGTAATAATCTTGTTTTCTTTATACATGTTAAAATAAAAGTTTAAGTTTTGATTATTAACCTTCTGTGGTTCAACAAATTCCTTAG
>CANXYC011079472.1:0-19509 GCA_948193065.1 Aleurites moluccanus | reverse complement strand
TATTTTGGTGTTCATGTTCTAGCTGTTCCATGGGGTATGTATGGGTTAGTTAGGATATGAACATGTATATATATGATGTTTTATGGTATATGATGATATTATGATATGTTATGATGATTGTTATAGCCCACTGCACTACATTGCAGAAAGAACTACAGAATGATAGAATGACAGAATGAATGGTAATTAAGTAAAATGAATTATAAATTGATGGTTATAGATTATACATATGATACTGGGTTCTACGGGTGTTAGTCGCCATTGGAATCTCCTGTATCCTAGGACCGTCGCGACCCGGAATCAGGTCATGACAATGTATTATGTGTTCTATCCATGAAAAAAGATTTAATCTATGTATCTCAATTTTGTTAAACTAACAAAGTCTCTGTTGAATTTTCCCTTTTAATTTTTTGATGAACGATCTCAGCACGGGAGCGGTAATATTCAAAGGCCAGAATAAGGATGGTCTATATGAATGGCCAAGGCGTGTAGTTGCTTTGTCTACTGCATGTTTGAAAATTGTTCAATGGCAGAATAGACTAGGTCATCCCTCCAATAAAGTGTTAGCTAGCCAATGAACTTTCAATATCCATTCCTTCTAATACACCAATTTGTCAATCTTGCAAGTGTTATAAGAGTTATAAATTAGCTTTTGGAATTTCTAATCTGTCTAGTCATGGTCTGCTTGATTTACTTTTTTTTTTTTTTTTTTTTTTTTTTTATGTTTGGGGTCCTACTTCAATTTCTTCAATAGATAATTTTTGTTTTTATGTTGTATTTGTAGATCATTTTACTTGATAAACTTGATTATACCCAATCAAACACAAATATGATGTTGCTGATCTGTTTCCAAAATTCAAAACCATTGTTAAAAATTGTTTCAATAAAAAATATTACAAGGTTGTATACTAATGAAGTAGTAAATATGTCAAACTTAGTCCCTATCTAGCACAACAAGGAATAACTCATCCAATGACTCCACCATATACACCTAAACATAATGGCATTGCCGAAAGAAAACCCCGATATATCGTCAAAACTGGATTCACTCTTCTTCAACAATCATCCCTTCCATTATATTTTTGGTCTTGTTCCTTTAAGACAACTTGCTACTTAATTAATCGCCTCCCACAATAACACTTGACAATTCAACACCATATAAATTATTATTCACTGATTTCCCCAACTACACTAAGCTCAAAACATTTGGCTATCTTTGTTATCCATGGCTACGCCTATACATCCATCATAAATTATAATAAAAATCTGTTCTTTGTGTTTTCTTAGTTTACTCATCCAATCAAAGTGCTTAACTATTTTTGATGTTAACAATGGAAAAATATCTATCTTGCGTCATGTAGAAAGTCAGTTTCCTTATGCCTTTAATAATAAAAATTTACCCCGTGTCATAGCTCATACTCCAAAATAATGGATACTTGAGTCAGCTATAGAATCAATTATAATTATCCATAGGTTAAACACAATTTCCCAAGAGCAACAAAAGAATTCAGCTACACGACCTCTGATCATTCCTACATGCCCTTCAAGTCTTGTGCCTTTAACATCATCACTTCTAACCTTAGATTTGAACCAACCTTGGATCATCACCCATATCTCCAAAAACACCTCAGCCACCTCCAGTCACAAATCAGGAACCAAATCAGTCAACATTACTAGCAATAGAAATCTACAAAAGACACCATCACCATACCCCTTTGTACAATACAACCAACATCACCAATATTCCAACCATTCAACAAAACCAAGATATATAACCTACTCACACTCATGGAATGATCACTTAATCTCAAAACAATATATTCAAACCTAAACAATTTTATCACACTACGAAGCACCCCTTGTAGTCATCTCAAAAACCATCTTGTGTTAGTTAAGTAATAAAAGATCCAAATTGGCGAGATTGTTTATCTGAGGAGTTTAATGCTCTAGTGCGTAATGATATATAGGAAATTTTCTCTCTTCCTCCTACCAAATGTGCAATAGGGTGCAAATGGATTTTTTGCATCAACTGAAATTCTGATGGAAGCATTGCCCGTTACAAAGCGAGGCTAGTTGCTAAGGGGTTTCATCAATGCTTCGAATTTGATTATTAACCCTGTTGTAAAGCCAACAACAATTCGAGTTGTTCTCACTATTGGTATGTCTAATGGATAGCCATTACGACAATTAGATGTAAACAACACATTCCTTTATGGCAATCTGACAGAGAAGGTATATATGATTCAACCCCCTAGTTTTGTTGATATTAATAATCCATCTTTAGTTTGCAGATTAAAAAAAATCATTGTATGGTCTCAAGCAAGCACCAAGGGCTTAATATTTGGCCTTGAGAGATTTTCTGATTTCTAATGGATTTTACAACTCCAAGGCAAATGCTTCATTATTCATAGACTCCAAAGATGAGATTATTATGTACTTCATTGTCTATGTGGATGACTTAATCTTGATAGGTAATAACACTATTTCCTTGAACCAATTTGTAATAGCCTTGTCGAAAAAGTTCTCTTTGAAGGATTTGGGTTTGTTAAACTACTTTTTAGGTGTTGAAGTAATATCCATGAATGGTGGCTTGTTCCTTATCCAACACAAAAATATAAGAGACATATTTGCTAGAACCAAAATGGCAGATAGTAAAGCAGTGGATTCTCCAATATCTAGTCATCCTCCTCTATCCTTAAAAATGATGGTAGTGCACCAACAGATGCTAAGGAATATCAAAGCATCATTGGTTCTTTATAATATCTTTCATTCACTCGGCCTGATATAGCTTTTGTTGTAAATTGTTTGGCTCAATTTATGCACAAACCAATATAAATTCATTGGCAAGCAGTCAAACATTTATTGCGCTACTTGAAAGGTACTATACATTATGGTTTATCTATCAGACCATTTAAGCAACATTCTTTGAGTGCTTATTCAGACTCCGATTGGGTGGGAGATAAAGATAGTTTTCTATCCACTTCAGCATATATAATATACCTTGGCAACACTCCAATATCTTAGAGTTCCATAAAACAAATAATTGTTGCAAGGTCCTCCATCGAAGCTGATTATCGGGCCGTGGCAACCTATACTGCTGAAATATCATGGATCAAATCACTGTTATTTGAACTTCAGGTAGAATATGACAAGTCACCAATATTCTACTGTGATAATGTTGGAACAATATATTTTTGTAAATCTAATTTTTCATAGCAGAATGAAGCACATATATTTAGACTACCATTTTGTTAGGGAGCAAGTCCAAAGTGCACAACTCTTGGTGCAACATATATCAAGCAAAGATCAGCTAGCTGATCTTCTTACAAAATCCCAAAGCATGCAATGATTACAATTGATGAAGCCCGAGGTTGGTGTCACCGATGGGAGCACCATCTTGCGAGAGCGTATCAAGAGTATTACTCAATGAGAGTTATATATATCTTTATTTCACTTGTACATATATATTAGTTATAAGAGATATATGTATTTAATATTTATCATTATCATGTTTATCAATAGGTTTAGTTCTTATCATTATCATGTACACTTTCTATAAATATTGTAAACAGATTGTTATATCCCAATTTCGAAACATGACGGTCCTAGGATGAGGGAGATGTCAGAGGCGACCGACACCCGTAGAACCCAGTATCGCATACTATCATCATACTTAAATCATTAACTATCAATTTATTAACCAATTACTCAATTATTATCCATTTTGTAATATGTCTGTCTGTCTGTTATTTATTCTGCAATTGGCTGTAATTACCATCATCTCAAACCATAACATTAATTAAACTCCATATTATACCATACATACATAATCATAGTATAACTATGTCATTTATACAACCCATGGAGCAACTAAATTATACATACAAAATATAGTGCCAAAATAATTACACTGTCTCTAGAGGCAGCATAAATCCACAGAGAAACCAACAGACAGGATTCTGCCTCTTACTCTGCACCTAGAAAAGGGAAACAAATGAAGGGGTGAGTATAAAATACTTAGTGAATCTAATATGCATCAACCAAAAGAAATGGCTTAGATATCAATAAACAATAGGCAGATAATCAATAAATATTAATCTGAACACTGATAATAGAATGAGGAATCAGAATACAGTATAAGACTGTAGAATCAATGAATAAGTCAAGAAACTCATGTCATGTAGATAGGACAAATGATGGGTCATGAAACTCATATATCATATATCAATCACATATCAATAAACATGAGACTGATCAGGTCTTATGGCTAGGACAGTTAACCCTTCCCAGTTTGGGCATCCAGTATATAATGTGCACATCACCGACAATATTTATCCGCTATCTTGTCGGAGAGGAAGCTCTGTCAAATTTTATTAGAACCAATATAGGTATATAATAAGTCATTAGGTACCAGTAAACAATAATGGTCTCATCAAGTATCAATAACTCATATATCAATCAAATGATACTGCAATTAAGCAGTGAATAAACAATGGAAGGTACGATAAACAATGGAAATAAGAATAACATTTAATATAGGAATGAATTATAGGTTGAACATCAATGGTCATTTGGTTAGCATAATTGGCATGCCAATGTCGCTGGCGACGATGCATTCAAATGGTAGGCCTATGGATGAAACAATGGTAGGCCTATGGCAAAATGAACTAGACATTTTGTCAAACACATGGTATGCATCATTGAATGGACAATTTGGCTAGGTTATGGTACAACATTGACATTGCCCATATAATCAACAATAAGTCCACAATCCAAGCAACTCAATAAGTAATAGATATGCAGCATTTAACATCAATCAAAAGATCAAAATGGCTTAGGAATTCAAACGAAAAACAAGCAAAAATCAAAGAAGTGAATAGTATTCAAGGTTCGGCCAAAATGGGGTTCACCAAAATGAATTCCAAACTTCAATCCAATGCATAAGGCATGATAAATGATGTATATCAAATTCACCTCACACTTCAAATCACATAGAAAAATTGATTTGCCACCAATTTCTTCAAAGAAGGCAAAAATGATAATATTCCTCTATTTGATTATCTACACCAAATCAATCACAAATTATCCATCCATTAGCCTCCAATTAACATATTCTAAGCTTAATTAACATTAACTAACACTAATTTAAAGATTCAAATCACACAACTTTGAACTAGGGTTTCAAATTGGGAAAAATCTAACAAATGCATCAATTGATGCAATTAAATACTAAACATATTCTATTTAACATTTAATATATCTAAATCAACCATTAAACCAAAGAAATTAACTTGCTACCTTTGGTTGATGTGTGGGCCGAAAATTACAATGGTTTGATTCTTGAAATTCTTTGATTTTCCAAACAAATCAGGGTTGAAAATGGAAGAATCGAAGGTTGGATTAAGACTTTCTTAGCTTTTTCTTAGAATTTTTGCATAAAAATTGGTGGGAGAAATGGATGGGAGTTTCGGCCAACAAGAGGAAGAAGAGAAAAGATAAAGTAAAATTCTTCTAAGGCATACTTATATATTAAGCAAAATTGACAAATTATATTTAGGTCCTTAAACTTTTCAATAATTGGACTTTGACCCCATTTTTTTCTGTAATTTATTCTGTTAATTTTGTTGAGAATTAGATTTCAAAGTGGGAACTAAAATAACTTCTTTTTATCTGTACTTTATTATAAAAATAGTTTCAGAGCCATTTTGAAACTCAGATAGTGTGTTTTCCACTATATCCCTAAAGTTTGACTTATTTACAATTTTGCCATTACTCTTATTTTCAGTGTTCCTAAACATTTTTTAACTTTTCCTTTTCACTAAAATTTCACATATAAATATATGATTCTTTACCCCCCTGGTCTGAATCATAAATCCATCTATCAACCGGACTGCTATTTTCCATGACAGTATAATTAACACCGACATTTTTCGAGAGTGTATTACAAATGCATTCTAATTAAGGTTCAAAAATTATCCTTAATTATTTCGGTGTTCCCAGACCAATAATTGATTATATTATTATTTAATTATGATAGTATTTCCTAGAATATTATACAGATCATAAGAGATAACAGAGTGAAATACATCTTATTTTTAAATATCAAAGTTTTCATATAATACACCATCGTGAATGTGGAACACTATCATGCTTCTCCTTGTAACTTAACAACTCATTAATATCACCACAATACACCAAGATAAGTTAGGCAACCTTAATAAATTATGAAGAAATTTTCATGCTGCTCTCTGTCTACTTCATTTAAAAAAATCATAATTGCAGGTTAACCTCCACACAGAAGTCAAACCTACTTGAAAGCCAAACCTACCTGAAATCGCAAATTTATGTGATTATTCGAAAACCTCACGACCTGAACATCATCCCTAAACTGCCACAACACTGTCAAACCACCATCACTACTCACTTGATCCACAACAGACACTGAAACTTCATCTTCACCTTCAACTCAGATATGTTATTCTCCAAACATAACGTTTCTATTAAAAAAAACACATCAAGCATTTTAGAAGCAATAAGCTCTAAGAATGCATCAACTGTTCGAGAGTTGCCCATCTCTCGATAGTTCCAATTATATTTATTTCATGAAATTAAAAAAAAAAAAAATGAAAAATTCACAAATATTTCATGTTAGGTGTTTAAGGAATAAAAAAAAAATATTGATGATTGGAAAATTATTACTGGTAATAGAAAGTTATTTTTAATAAGTAAAAGATATATCTTAATTTCTCAATTTTAAAAGGAAAATAGAAAGTGAAAGTTTACTAAACTAATCCTTCCTTTCTTTTTGGAGCCATTAAACTACTAGATAAGGAATAGTTCTTTTCCTATCCCTTTTCCAAACAAGGAATACTTATCATCCTCCGTCATTTTCTTTTCTTTTCTTTTCTTTTCCTTTCCTTCTTAGTCAATTCCCAAAGAGGACCTTAATGTCTTATAATACTACCACCCAAGGATTAAGGTGAAATCAGAGATTAATTAATATTTTAGATAAATATGTAGTAAAAGAGAGACAAAAACTAGAAATTAGTGAAATATTCAGACACATCTCATTAAATATTACATACAGCTGAATTCAAAACAACAGAGAAGCAAATGTAACAAATTAGGTAGATCAATTTTAGAAATTTACTGTTTAATCAACTGTAATGATTAAGAAGGAACCCAGAATCAAGTACACTCAATAACGTGCATAAAACTATGATAAATACGAGGAAAACAAGAAAATCAAAAGAGAGATATTAGAAGAGACACAAAGAAGATAAGGAAAAGGGTTGAAGCAGCTAAACCGTAATTAATCGTTATTTATAATATCGTCTTCTTCTCAATGAAATTAAACCTGATAAATACACAATGCTAAAAGACATCGCCTTCACTTGCCTTTTCTTTTTTCTTCTTTTCCATTTTCTTCTTTTCTCTCTATTCTTATGTCCTATTATTATATTTCTTATTCCCTCCTGGAAATTAGTCCACTGTCATTGGTAAGGTCATGCAACATCTGAAACGAGCCTTACGGACATTTGTCATGATCTCTGTCCCAGCATTCTCGAGCATTTTGACAACTTCAGTGAAAGGTGGTCGGACATCAGCGTTGGGGTCCCAGCAACGTGTCATAATCTCACTAAGAGCAGGTAAGCAATCACCAGGAATGATAGGGCGAGCACCCTTGTTCACAACTGCAAATGCAGCCTGCACTGCTGTCATATTATGGAAAGGAAGCATTCCTGTGATGAGTTCCCATAAAACAATCCCGAAGCTATAGACATCTACTTTTTGATTGTAAGGCCTGTGTTGGATCATCTCCCTAAAATGCCAGAAAGACAAAAAGGATAGCAAGTCATTAGAAATATTAGATTTCGCATCTGTGGTGTCAAATGCCAAACTGCCCTTCAACATACAACAATAACACAGGTCTCTAAATCATTGATTATCAAGCCCTCAAATAGAAAGTGGGTTTATATATAATATAAAATTAATTTGGAGGAAAAAAACATCAACACTTATTAAACACCACTGCCATTATTGCATATCCCTCATCATTGGCAGTTCCACTGCATGACTACCTGTCACCATTTAAACCATCTAAACTTAATAAGAAAGCATATAAACTTAGTACCCTTGTAAACAGGGAACTTTTATGTATTAATCTACAAAGTTCTTCAACACATATCTTGTCAGGCAATGAAGTTGCACAAATACATGATAACTAACATGATTACTTTAAATAACCCAATCCATTAACTAGATTATCGGCATGTGTAACACAACAGGATATCAGGAACTTCTGAGCATAAAATATGAAAGGAGACAGCAGTACCAAGGTTGTTAATAATATCTAGACCATGAAAAGAAAGTACCAAGGTTGTAGACGTTATAAATCATTCAAGTCCATGTTGGGCAACGCTACTCAAACAAACAAAAAAAGGGAACATAAATTAATACGACAAAGATATAAAACACAACCCTAAAATCAACACAAAATTTATAAAGTTAACGACTTAAAAGTCAATACTTTTGGTTCAATTTCCAAATCTAGTCAGTGCGCTAAATTTTATCATTTATATGCAGAACTTGTAATATTGGTGGCAACACCTGCAAGATTTGGAAGAATATGTGCCAAAACTCCCACATTGCTAACATTTGCATATATTTCTTTTCAAAAATGAAATTTACTTCAGAATCTAATGTCACATTTAAGTTCATAATCACATAGATTATTAATTCTTAAATATAAGAAAAAAGGAATATAGAAATCTGCAGAACTAAAGTGATATAACTGAACAACTTGACAATTATCTTCATATTTCAATTAAAAATAAGAATCTTGGATAATTAACAAGAGTAGATTTCAAAGAGCACGAGTATAGCATGACAATAAGAATGCATATAAAAATAAAACTGGCATTACAAATTTTTAAAAATTTTCAAATCTCTGAGCTAACATAATAATTTCCCCAGAAATTCAGAACTAGATAAAGCATTACCTCCTCTAGATTTAATATATTTCTATAAATACACACAAAATAACTGAAGAAAAAGTCAAAACCATGTAAGAGAGTTTTATCTGAAGCACAATTCACAATAGCGCACATAGAAATGGAAATTGAAAAGTCTATAGCCTAACACAAAAAAGAAGAAAAAGGAAGCACTGTATAATTGTATCAGACAAAATGCATGAGATAAGAGTTCATTGGAATGATTTTTGTACCAGCAAGAGCAGCAAATAAAATCCTTATTTCTGCTCTGTTCTTAGACTAGATAAGATGAAAATTTTTTGTTGAATCACCTAGAAACACTATGCCAACTTAGTGTGATCGAGTCTGAGGCTTTGACCACGTTTATTTCTCAACATATATGCACGAGCATGAGCATATCTAGAGTATAAAATGAATAGATCCTAAGCACCAAATAATTCTGCAAACTTAAATGTTCAGAGGGGCATGACAGCTCATCATATAAGATGCTTGTATGAATTTCTTTATATATGGTCGACAACTATGCACCAGTGAAGTATCCTTGGTTTAAATGAGAAAATATATATACACACACATAAAGGAAAAAAACAGAAAAAATGGAATCTTAAACAAACCAAAGGTTGAAAATCTTACGGAGCCATCCATCGGTACGTCCCCGTCTCTGGTGTCATTCCTTCAGTCTGCACCTCAATACGAGCAACTCCAAAATCTGCAATCTTTATAGATTTGTCACCAAAAATCAAAAGATTGTCAGATTTTAAATCTCTATGAATCAGACCAAGCCCATGAACATATGCCATTCCTCTTGCAACATCCAAGGCCTGCTTGACTGCCAATTTCAGTGGTACTGCCCTGTTGTGCCGTTTCATTAAAAACTGACGCACTGAACCTCCTTTTGCATATTCTGTAACTATGCACCACACCATTGGCTTCCTACAAGCCCCAATAAAGCGAACTATGTTGGGATGAGTTAATGTTGCCAACATCATTACTTCCTGCTGAAATTGTTGCTCCATTAACTTTGCCCTTTTAGGATCATTTTCTGGCCTTTCCAAAATTTTGATGGCAACATCCTCACCATTGTAAATTCCTCTGTAGAGTTTCCCAAAAGCACCTTGCGCAAAAGCTGCCCCCATACTAAGCCTCCTTAAATCAATGGTCCACTCGTTAAAATTCTCAAGCCCCTCTGTCGGGGAATTGCTATCCATTAATGCATAAGCCAGCGCATCATCATTCAAAGCATGAGTGACTCTTCTTCTACAGTTAACACTCTGTTGAACTGAGTAGTTGTCGGTAGCCCGTCGCCGCAATCCTTGATGATTCAAAATATGAGTGTGAGAGTCATTGGACCCAATACTTTCTATGGAAATTGCAACAGACCCTCCACCATTACTTGTTTGCATGCTGTCATAACTGTCAACTGATATATTTGAATCATCGCCAAGTTTATGATAAAATCCTTGCGATAAATCAGGATAATTGACATCATGATTGAGGTCAATCATTCCAGGAAATTTTGGACCGCCTTCCAACATCTTAGTCTTTGAAAAACTAAACCTCCAATTCCACTTATTTCTTCAGCATCAAAAACCAACACCAAATCACTCTCTTTAGAAAACCCTGAAACCAAAACAATTCAAACAATCAAACTCCTTTGAGCACTGACTTCTCCACATGATTTTTGCAATAGTTGCAATTATTATCTAACTTTCTTAATAAACAAGTACAAAGCTTAAGCTCAAGCCCTTGCTTAAAAAAAAGACAGTAATATGAAAGTCTGACAACAAAAGGAGTAGAACATAAGAACCTCTCAACAAAATCCAAGCAACTCAGTCCAGTTGAGTTTTTCATAATTTAGCAGTAAATTGATATAAACTCAAGCTTCATAATTAAATTTATCTTGCCTCCTGTATTTCAGCTATCAAAATGATTTCAACTCAGCCACCTAAGGCAGAATTATAATTATTTCATAGCAATCCCATTTATTTGAATTCTGAAAGCTCTTTGCAATAATGATTGCACTATACAATATCAATTCTCATGTTGCACATACCCAATATGAGAACATAACAAACAAGAGATCTTCAGAAGCCACATATCTCAATTAAATGAGAAGTGAGATGGGTAATATTATAAATTCAAATGTAAATATCATTATCAATTCATGTGTTCAACTAAACCACCTAAGACAGCATTTATAATTATTGCACAGCAATCGCATTTCTTTCAATTCCAAAAGTTCTTGCAATAATGAATTTCACTGTACAATATCATTGCTTTCTTGCATACATCCAACATGAGAAAAAAAAAACAAGAGTTCTTCATAAGCCATGTATACTGTATCTTAAGAAAGTCAGCACTGAGATGACACAAAAATATTATTAATTCACATGTAAAAATACTTAAAAGAAGAAAAGAGCAAAGAAAAAATAACAAATTAAGCTTCAAAAAGAAAAATGAACCTTACAGAACCAACCATTCTGAAGAAACTCTTAAAGAATCCCTTTATATTAAGAATTAACTTTGAACGATAAGTGCCAACGATTCAAGAGGGATAATTTACATTAAAGAATCACAAACAGCCTTACCATATTTAGGTCAATAATAGGAAATAATTTTTCAATCATCAAAAGAACTGCAAGAGTATAATATCATACTAGCACCCAGAGAAACTACAAGTCGATCACAGAAAAATTTAAACCAAAAATAGCTTGAATGCATCCACAAGTCTACTAACTAAATTTCACTCAGGACTTGCATCAAACAGAGATAAAGTTTCCGGTCAAAACCAACATCTTGGGTTGTGGGGCACAAAACTGAATGAATTTTTTCAGTATCGATAACAAGAATCACATACAGGAATTTAAAAGACAAAATAATATAAATCAAATCAACAAATATCACTCCATAAGCACCAAGACCATAAATTCCAATTTAATCACTACCATCAAAGCGACATAACCCACCACATAAACCAACCCAGCCAAAACAGTTTCAAAATGAATAATTATATGCTGAATAGAATGAAGTACAGAGGATTAGTATTTTACCTTATTATATGAAGATTGCTTTCGCTATTACTTCGGTTCTGCAGTCTCGAGAAACAAATCAAAAGAGAAAAGCTACAGAGAGAGATCGAGAGCTTCTCTATGAATTCAAGACTGAGAATAAACAGATGGGTCACTACCCTTTTCTCAACATAAGCAATCGACAAAGAATCAGAAGCAAAAACTCCTAAAAATCTTCACCAAACTCTCTCTCCGACCCATTTCTCCTTTTTTTTTTCCTCTATAAATTATGTGAGAGAAAGAGGATGAGCTCAAGAAAGCTCTTAAAGGAGAAGAATCTAAGCTCCTGTGCTCAAAAAATAGGGAAGACAAAGATCGAGTCTTTGAAAGAGCAAAATCGACAGAAAAATTGTCTGTGGAAGAAGAAGACCAAAGACCAACTACAGAAGCAGACCAAATCGCTCTATTTACAATATTTTATTATTATTATTATTATTATTAGGAGATACTCCATTTTTTATTTTTCAAGCTCTTACATTTTTTATTATTATTGAATTTAAATATAATATCTTTATTGTATTATTTAAATAATAATTTTGATAAAAAATAACATTTAATTAAATTTTATTTCTTTATTTATTATTTTTAGTTCATACATATATATAAATATTTAAAATTTTAATAATAAAAATATATTTAATAAATATATAATTTATATACAATAAAATATTTTTTACATATATAAAGAAAAATTTAAATAAAATTTTATTTTTTATTTATCATTAGAAACAAAAACTTATGTATTAAAATATATATATATATATATATATATATATATATATATATAAGAAAGGGAAACGTAAGTTCCATCTACTTTTAAGAAAGGGAAACGTAAGTTCCATCTACTTTTATTTTTAATTTTAATTTTTATTACATAAAAATGATATTTATAAATTTTTTATAAGAGTTTATGTATAAAGATAAAATAAAATATTTATTTTTATATATTATAAAATATTTTTTTTCTGCCTTTTAGTTTTAATTTTGATTTGATCTTTTTATTCTTGATTAAATATATTTTAAATTTTTATTAAGAAAAATAATCTACTAAATTAAATTTTAAATTATAATTCTACTAATATTTTATTTAAGAAAAAAGTAAAGAATTAAATAATCATATGTAAATTGTTAAAAATAATATTTTTAAAATTATTACATTATTTTTAAAGTATATTGAGAATTATTAAAATTTTCATATTTTTTATTTGGTTAATTAATTTTTTTAATAATAAAAAAATTTACTTCCAAAATAAAAATTAAAAGGATATTTATTTTATAACATGTAAAAATAAAAATTTTATTATAATATTTTATTACATAAAAAATTATATTTTTATTAAATATAATTTTTAGTATTATATTTTTCTAAAAAGTAAAAAAAATAAACATTAATTTTTTTATGTATTAATAATAATAATAGTAATAATAATAATAAAGAAATATATAAGAAAATAAAAATTAAGTATTTCTTCCTTATAAGAAATATGTGAAGAGTGGATAAAAAATGAAATTTTTTTATTTAAATTAATAATAAAATACTATTAATTTTGTTTAATTTTGACTTGTATAATAAAATTTGTAATTAAAAAATCTAACTTTTTAAAATATAGTACAACTATAAAATAACTCAAAATTTAGATTAAAATCATATCTATATTAAGGCCCTCTTTGGAATTTTAAAGAGATGGAAAAAAAAAAAAAAAAGAATAATGTTTATCCAAAAGATGGAAAAAGAAAGTATAAGAAAGGTTATAGATTTTTTTTTTTTTTTTTTTTTTTTGCGTGTGTTTGTGTTTGAAAGTTTTAGAATGATAAGGACGAGTTTTAAATATTTTATGTTTGGTTGATTTATAATGCTCGCGTAGTATGCCCCAAAGCCCTATACATATAATGATCAGCTAAACAAATTATCCCCATGGCAATATTATATTCTCTTATGATATCTATTGATAATAAAGAACATAGTCCATAAATAACCTGTTAGGTAAACTTTCTTAATATGGAGAATAAAGTGAAAGCTCAATCTATTATAAGAATTTAAAATAGTTTATGGTTATAGGACTCTTTGCCTAAACAACACTGGTACATAAAGACCATCACTTTTGTTTGTATTCTAGTTAGTATGGAATATTAATGAAGTGGAAGTATTGAGTCACAAATTACTTGATTGGAATATCAAGATAAATATGTGAACACTCATTAGATGAGTAGTTGAATTATGACGTAGAGTGAGATTGACATGAGATTTTACTATTTGTCAATTAACCATCGTCCTAGTCATAATTATGCATTCGACCTGAGGTGACATGACTATCTATATATAATGGCTAAATTTCGCTACTAATTTCATGTCGAGCTATCCAGAACCGCCATATGAACATATGGTGACTTTAGTTAGTTATATAGTGTGACTCGGTGTTCAGCTACATATGAGATTCATTATCTCGAGTAAACGAGGATAAGATCTATATTTTCTCATTGTTACTTGATATTAAGTCATTGGCTAAGGCAATTGATTAAAGATAAAACTATAATTGGATTCTAGATTGGTATTTGTCATATCAAGAACATTTATCGAGATGTAGACATATAATCTTGGTATTAGGATTTGATATCCACTATAATCCTAGCCAAGATCGAGATCTTCTTAATAAAGGGATTATAATGCATGTAATTTTGATCAAGGTGCATAGAATGTTGGTAATCAACTTATCACATTCATACTAATTAGGTAGTTGTAATATCTTATGCTTGAGGTCACTCACGACTTATGGAAAACCAATAGGAATTAGGGATTTTCAATTGGTAGAACATTCCCGTGATATCAGGGACTGATATCATATCACATTGCTAATTAGGTATGAACTTAGAAAGTCACACACAAAAAGAGTACTACATGATTATACTCATAATCTTGATTATTAATTAATTAGTTAATTAATTGTCACACCCTAAAATCAGAGATGTGACGGTTATAGGGTATGGATAGGTTTAAGATCATTAAAAACCTATAGAACCCTTAAATATAATATGTGGTAAACAAATAACAACATCTATGTCCATACATAATATAGAATCATAATCATCATCTAATATCATCTTAACATGTGATATCAATATTAAAAATATAACCAACTTGTTCACAATGGATTAAAGGTATCATGGTAACCTATGAACAAGTGGTATCCCAAACGAATATTACCATAAACATATCATTACAAACTATTCATAATACTATAGAGCTCTAAGAGTATTATAATCCCAAAATAATGATTAATATTCAAAATAAGCAGAGTCTATACTTGGACTAGCTTCTTAGAGGAAGGAAATAAAAAAGCTCTATCCTCGATCTCTAGATCAACAACTTTAGCACCTAAAAAATCACAACAGAAAGAAAGTGAGCCTTAAACTCAATGAATTATGCATATGCTATACATGTGATTTAGAAATCAAAGCTAGAGTTTAAAGGCACTATCTGCATCTAGATATAATCGAAATAAATAGAGGGCTCATATTACAAAAAATCAAAATATAATATCAAAGGTCATATACATATCAGAGTCATGAATAAGAGGGTGCCTGTAGAATGGCACAACATAGATATATACATATGATATAAGGTAAAGCAATATAAATGTTAGATTAACAGAAAATAGAATAGGTGTCTAATGATATCCATACAGAATATAAGTACTACGATCTCTATATAGAGTATATGTCCTTTATGCTAACACACGCCTTTAGAAACTCTGTCTTCTCTAAGAAGGATCCTGATACTTTAGACTCAATCAATTGAGTCACTAGTGCATATAGTCTCATGATTTATCCCTTATAGGTAAGATATTCTGACGCTAACACATACTTGGTTCAAAATATAAATATTAGCTTTGATAATAAAATTCATCAAAGATATTGTTAATCAAATGGATTAGGTAATAATAAATATTTTAAAATAATAAGGTTATAATATAACAGTGAGTTGGTTCCAAAGAAATAGGTAGCATATCCAACTCAATAATTATAACAATGGGTAATAGAAAATATTATAGGTTAAATAACATTTATTTTAAAGGGATTTAACAATTTAAATAAATATATAAGTATGGTCATAATTGAATTTCGGTTCAATATAATATAGGTAAATATATAGCATATATAATTATATACACAATATATATACATAATTCACCTCCAATAGAGTAATCAATCTAATTCAAAGCTCAAAAAATCTTGGCCAAGCTCCAATTAATTCCAAAGCTCAAATAACATTTAAGCCTAAACACAATCCTAACAAAATACAAATTAGGGTTTTCCTTACCCAATATCATCCACATCAATTCTTTATAATTATAGACTCTTTAAAGTCTAATTAGATAGTTTTTAGTCTTTATTTAACTATTATTAAAGAAAATTCAAAATATTTAGACAACCATTATCATTTTCCATAGTTGCATATACTTACTACTCATAACTGTAATACCCTCTATCTGTATTGCTTGTGTTTTATACTTTGATTGATTGTCTTTGAATAAATTTATTTGGGTTGTGATAAATTTTGATTTTCTATTCTATTCTGTTTTATTTTCTACTATTTCAGTCTGTTAAAATATGATTTGTTAAGCATAGATAACTCTTAGAGAGATTTTTATATGTTAAGTTGTGTTTGGTTGAGTTTTGGTTAAGTTAGGTTGGAGAGAAGTTAAGAATTGTTTCATATACTTCTTTCACGGGCATGCGGCGTGCAAAAAGTTCATGTCTGAATTTCAGATTTTTATTAGATGCTTTCACGGACGTGAAGATAATCTTCATGGGCGTGAAATGTCGACTTTTATGGGCGTGAATCCTTCTTTCATGGGCATAAAACGTCGGGTTTTATATATATCAGCTCATTTGTCATTTGTCTGAAAATTAAACTATTTTCTCTCTCTTCTTTATTTTTCAATCACCAAACCCTAAATCCGTCCCATATGTGATTCTAGGATATTAATACCTACATTAATGCTCCATTTTGAAAGGAAAACACTTTGATAAAGCTATTGAATCATTTTAAGTTAAGATTTCTTCAAAATCTCCATTTGAGAAAAAAAGGTATTTTCTTCATATTTCAATTTTTGTTATGATTTGAGGTTATAGATTGTTAGAATAATTGCATATAAGTTATGAGAAGTATATTAAATACATTAATGGCTATAAATTTTAGTTGTTGGAAGAATTAGAGCAAATAGTGAATAGTAATGTGAATAATATCAATTCTTCTATTATTTCATAAATTTCTTAAGAAATGGTTAAATTAAGTTTAAAAACTATCTAAATAAGCTTTAGAGAGTTTTTAATTGCAAGAATTTATTATGGATAATGTTAGATAAGGAAAACCTTTAATTTTTGAATTTGTTGAAATATGTTAGGCTTGAAGTTTTAAGTGCAATCAAGTTGATTTGAAGTTTGATTGAAGGATTTTGAGTTTTGGCTTTGTTTGTTGCTTATGGAAGTGAGTTATGCATATGTGTTTGTATATATTTGTATATACATATATATGATTCTTTCGTTAATATTCATTCCGAGCATATATATGAAATTTTTAAATTGATAATTCTTGAACCAACGATATTTGCTATCAATATGTTTTTATTTCCATTGCTATACTTCAGAATTGGTATTCTTACCCATTTTTTTGGAAATAAATCAATTATTCTGGAAAATGTGTTTGATTTTAAGAACCTTTGTTATCAATATTTGTATTATGAACCTAGTAGATGTATAGTCAGAACGTCTTTCCTATGAGGAAAAAAATCATAGGACTGTGTACACTAGTAACTCAACTATAATAATCCGAACGATTATAATAGGAAACTCAAATCAGGTAGGAATTTTTTTAAAATTCTCCAAAGAGCAAAAACTGAAAATTTATCAAGAACAATGGAAAATAGATATTAAAATGAATTATAGAATTTAAATGAGAATTAAATCGAATAAAATGGGTAATATGAACATAGTTGAAAATGCTAGAGTATTAAAAATTACAGCAAAGTAAATTGAAAATACTTAAGAGTTAATTAATTGATTAATTACTAATTAATCAAGGATTAGCCTAAAAAGTCAATAAAGGCGGCTAAATATATATATATATATATATATAATTATTTCTATAATTAAAATGATTTAATTATGTTATTCTTTTCGTTATTTCTTTTTTTTATTTCTTTTTCCCTAATTTTCCTATTGGACCATTTGTTATATATATAGATAAGTATGACAAAGGAAGCTATCATCTTCTTTTTTTCCTCCTTCATGGCCGAAAATTTCATGTCCTTCTCCATAGAAAATTTATTCTTCTAGCTTCCTAAAATCTTTTGATTTAGCATAAATTTCTTCACAAATAATTCTTCCCCCAACATCTAATTGAATTATTTGGGTTTAGATAGAGATTTGGAGCAATTTTTCTTCAAGGTAAATTTTTTAACAAGTTTTAAAATTTATTTTTGATGAGTTATTTGAATGATTAAATGATAGGATTTTATTTCTAGAGTAGATAAATTGATTGGAAATTCTGAAATTTTTTATCTCAGAAATTTTCTGCGGCTTGACAGAAAATTTGGGCTCCATTTTCATAACCTTAGGGGTAGAATTTGAAAATTTGCAAAACATGAAAGTTGTATATTTGTATGTGTAGAATATATGTTATTCAGAATATTTTGACTGAATCCTTATGTGTTGAGAGATATGAGTCTCTAAACATGACTGACTTGGATAAGATTTTATTTCTATGAAATTTCTGAGACCCAACAGAAAATTGGAGCTAAGTTTTGAGCATCTTAACATAGGAATTTGACAATATTAAAAACATAAAAGTTTTAGATATACATGTCATTAATATTTTTTATTTTGGAAGTTTTATCAAATTATTACTGTATTATTAACTATGGACCCCTGAAGTAGACTAACTTGGGTTAGAGATTTCAGAAATGTAACCCTTCTGAAATTAGTAAATATGAGTACTTTAAGGTCCGAATCAGGGGAAAGTCAAAACATGAGAAATGTGTCATTATGTCTTAGATAAAATTCAGTAAAAACAAAGTATCATTTGGACCTGTACATAATGAGTTATAAGTGAAATATCAGGGTATACTCGGGTAGAAATTTTGAGATTTCTGAATGTTGTCTAGAATTTAGGTTTGCTTGTTGTATTTTAATGAAATTAGGTTTCTAAATTGAGATTAATGTTTGTTACAGCTACACAAAAGAGAGGTAAAGGAAAAGACAAGGAAGTAGAAGACCACCATTTTAGTTTGTGCTAAGTGGTTGGGCACATTGGATTTTGGGGTGAGTAATATATATGTTTCTTTACTTGTTGCCTTTGCATATTGTTTCCTTGAATCTTCCCTAAGAAATTATATTATTATTAAAGTTTCTTGATTATGTAGCCATTGTTAATTGAATCCTTGATATAT
>CANXYC011079161.1:0-16366 GCA_948193065.1 Aleurites moluccanus | reverse complement strand
ATGTATATATTTATTTTGCACTTTGATATTTTGATGTTCATAATCTAGCTGCTCCATGGGGTATGTATAGGTTAGCTAGGAAATGAATAGTTGTATATATATGATGATGATACTTGAGTTATATTCTATGAGATATGGTATGATATTATGATTGTTACAACTAGTAGCACTAAATAACAGAATGAATAGTAATTAAGAATAAATGGATAATTAATTGATGATTATAGATTACATTGTAGTGATTGATGGGTTTTACGGGTGTTGGTCGCCATTGGTATCTCTCGTGCCCTAGGACCGTCACGGTCCGAGAAACAGGGTCGTGACATAAACCTCCTTCAAGCAATGTAATACAATTATGATAGGATTTCAAGGGATAAAGTTTCATACAATGATTAGAAATAATAATAATGGTTATAACAAGAATTATAAATGAAAATAATTGAAAAAGAAAAGTACAAAGGTACATAAAAGCAACAATGAAAATAAAAAATATCATAAATACATTCCATGACTTACCTCAATAAGCCAATAGTCCTTTTATCAACGTCCAAACACCTTCCCTAAGCAAGCAACTTCCATATTCTCTTTGATTCTCCAAGCCTAAACAAAATCCTCAAATTGGGTCCAATTAGAGTTTTTGTATATCCAATGAAATTCTATTATTCTAAACTTTTTATAGTCTCTATGAGTGATTTCTAACATCAACTTAATCATTAATAGATAATATAGAGAGAGAAAATTTTACTATTCATCCATAACCTTAATTTCTCATATTTTCCATTTCAACCATAAATAATTGCATTTAATATATTTAAATATCTACCCATAACTCATAAATAATTATTCTAACCACCAATAACTTTAATCCATAATAAAAAGTAAATTTTGGAGAAATTATCTAAATTTCCTCACAATGAAAAATCTTAAATAATCTAGCTTTGAGAAGGTTTTAGATGTTAATTTGAAGTATTCTTTTACAAGAATAATGTATTAATTAAAGAATTAATGTCGTAGAAAATAAAGGTAAAAATCTAGGGTTTGATAGATGAAGAAATGAAGAAGAAAGAGAAGAAATAGTTGAAGTTCGGGTAAAAAAAAAAAAATGAACTCGTATTTATAGAGCTTAGACAAGTTATACCGGTTACTCAAAATGGTAAAGCTCATTACACGAGATAACTATCGCTCAGAAGGGAAGTAACACTTATTATTTCAGAATGTAATGATAGTTACATAAGATAACTATCGCTCAGAAAATAAGTAACACTCGTTAGTGATGGTTACCAGAAATCATATTTTTCTCTTTAAGGTTTAATTCTCCAAAACCAATCTAAACCACATTAAATCATATAAACTTAAATAAAAACAATCTACTACTATAATTACTACTACTAATGTTATGACTACTATGACTATACTATGACCATTATAACTATACTATGACTATTACTACTATGCTATAACTTATTATGAATAACTATGACTATTATGACTAGCTATGATTATTATGAGTTCCTACTTTAACAACTCATTCTATCCCAATAAATAAGTTATAACTTTTTTAAACATAATAATTCTATATTGAAAACCAATTTAAAATTTTAAGCATCTCAATAAAAATGCAAACGAAATCTCAGGTATTATAATTTTCTTGAGGGTGAAGAGTATAAGGAGAAGGAGAAGGATGTGATTGAGATTGCAAATACAGGTGCAGTAGTGGCAAAGGTTGTGGCAGTGGTTTGAAAAGGAATTGTTGGTTTCGAGCTTGAATGAAATTGGCCTTATGAGAGAGAAGGTAGTAAGATGAGAGAGTAGGGTGGGGAAGATGAGAGAGTAGGGTGGGGAGAATGCTGAGCTGGAAAAATCGAATATGTAGCATCTTATTTGGCATGAAAGTTATTAAAAAATACTGAATAGGAAGCCATATATGCATTCCGATAAGGTTTAGACAGTAAACCGGCAAAAAGGTTCATTATTACGATCAAATTGAAGTCTGAGAATTTTTATAAAACAAATTAAAATTTAGAGACAACAATAAATTTATATATGAAATTTAGGGATAACAAATGTAATTTAGCCCAAAACAAACTAAATAAAGTATGATGACAGTCTTGTAAAATTTTTAAACTCTTTAGATATTGTTATGAATTATTATTTAGCACTTTTAGTTTAGTCGAATGCATTAGCCACCAATAAGAGTGAACACAAATCCTAAGATTATTGAGTTGAATCGAATAACTGAATTGAAAATTTTCAAAATCAAAAGTTATTGTATAACTGTATCTGAACCGAATTGTACTGATAAAAATATTTTAGAACGATTCTCAATTTCATTGTCATACTTGAATTAAACTAAACCGAAATGTACCATACTCAACTATATCGAAATAACCGATATCATATGTGATATATATAAATATTATTTTATATATACTTATTAAATAATTTAATTATTATTATTATTATTATTATTATATGAGTGTATTGTTAGATATTGGACATAATAAATTTATTATTTTTACTATTTTACATATATTGTGATTATTAATTTGTAATAACTTTTTAAAAATATGGATAAGAAATATTAATTTATAATATGTGTGTGCATATATATATTGAAAAGAAAAAAAAAGGTATAAATATATAAAATCTAAAAATATTAGTATAGAATATGTATAAAAATAAGTATTTTTCTAGATGTATTAAAGAAAAAAATAGTGTAAACATATTAACATATATATTGAAGAGAAAAAACAAATGTACAAATATATAAAATTCAAAAAATCATTAATCAAATATTAATTTTTTTTATCAAACTTTTGACCAGTTATTAGTTTTTTAAAGTTTTAACTATTAAATCAATTCCTATAATTAATTTATAAATGCATCTTGTCAGATTGATTTTACAGTTTAGTATTAGTTAAAATATAAAACACAAAATTAGTCTTAAATTTTTATTTTTTTAATACATATATATAAGAATATACTTATATTTTATTTATATTTAATTAAGATTGAATTATCACATCATTAATTACTATTTATAAATTTATTATATAATTTTTAATTTATAAAAAAATTAATTTATAAAAAAAAAATTAATTTATAAAATATTTTTATAATAATTAGAGATATTTTAAATCAAAATTATGATATTGTTAACTGAGTTTAAATATGTTTTAGCCATATAATAACTAAGCACAAGTATTCAATTATAAGTACTAACTAATTAATTGTTAACAAGTGTTAAGTTACAAGTTACTACATACTAATTAATACCTACTAATTACTAAATAAGTAATACTAACTAATGTTTTTAAAATCAGATCGGTTAAAAAACTGATGAAAACACAGAGTCAAAAGATCAGAAATTTGATGAGAGTCGAAACGATTAAACCGAAAAAAAATCGGTATACATTTATATGTATATATAATTTGATATTTATTATATATATGATGAAAATAAATATAATTTGACATTTATTATTTTTGACAAAAAAAAAAAAATATGACCTGCTCAAACCAGAAAAATCGATCCAATTTAATCGATTTATCAGTTTTTAACTAGTTTTTGAAAAATGAATTTTTGAAAATTGACCGAACCGATCTTTAATTCGATTCATAATTTTTTCAGTTCGACCGACCAATCCAATCTGATTTTAATAATTATTATATTAACTAATAATTTACGTTTTAACATCAGTCTCTTATTATTCAAAATAGAAAATAAATCTACTTGAAAAAATTATTATTAACTATTAAATAACGAAAGTATTTAACAAGATGTAAAAATATTTATTAAGGTTTTAAAAATTAAACCAACTCTAATTAAGTTGTAAAAATATTTTCTTAAATAGTTTATTATTATTTATAATTTTATGTTATTTACAACTTAAACTTAAATTTTTATTTTATAATAAAAGTTGTATGAATTTTATTCGTGAATTTTATGAATAAATAAATAAAGTGAATTTTATTTTTCTTTTATGATTTTTATGAAGATTTATGAATTTTATTTGTGTTTGAAAAATATTTTAGTACTTTAATTTCTTTATGAATTTGATATTTATAATTTCTATATAATATATATTTGTATTAAATTTTTTTTTTTAGAATTGATTTCTCTAATTTAAGAATTGTATTGACTTGAGTTGAATTATAGTGAGAGTGCCAAATTATCAAACTAAACTGACTTGAAATTTTGAGATAAGGCAATATGGAGTTTTTTTTGGCATATGAAACAGTTTTGGATATTAAATTTTAAAATTTTTAACTTTTGAAACGGTCATAAAGATTTTCAAATCCTCATATCAGATCGACCCGTGCTCATCCATATTAGTCAAAACCTCTATTTTCAAAATATAATGTAATATTTCTTATATTTAGACTCCATTAAACAATTTAGATGTTATGTTAATTAATAGATTTAAAATATCAAATTTACCCTTAATATGATTTTAAATTTTTATTTTGTTTGCTACTATAAACATCCTATTATCTTATACTTTTGCTCTCTCTCTTGGTAAAATAGAGCCCAAATTTTCTACCAAGTCACAGGAAATTCTTGGAACAGAAAATTTCAGAATTCCCAATCACTTTCTCTATTTTAAACATATTACCTAATCATTTAATCATTCAAATATCACTTTCAAAACTTGTTAAGAAATTTACCTTGAAAAAAAAATTACACCAAATCTGTTTCTAAGCCCAAATAATTCAATTAGAGGTTGGGAGAAGAATTATTTATGAAGGAAATTGTGATATATCAAATGATTTTAGGAAGCTAAGAAGAAATTTTTTTTCTATGATGAGGAGCATAAAAATTTATGCAATAGAGGAGCAAATTGAAGAAGATGATGACTTCTTATCATATTTATCTCTATATGTAACAAAAGGCTCAATAGGAAAATTAGAAAAAAGTAAATAGGAAAAGAAATAAAGAAAAAGAATAAAAGAAAAGAAAATCATTTTGAAATATATATATATATATATCTTGATTAATTATTAATTAATCCATTAATTAACTCTTAAGTATTTTCAATTTATTTTGCTTTAATTTTTTAATACTCTAGTATTTTCAACTATGTTCATATTGCCCATTCTATTCGATTTAATTCTCATTTAAATTGTATAATTCACTCTAATGTCTATTTTTCATTGTCCTTAACAAATTTTCGGTTATTTCTCCTTGGAGAATTTAAAAAAAATTCCTACCCGATTTGGGTTTTCCACTATAATTGTTCGGGTTATTACAGTAATTTATTATATTGATGATATGTACTTATGCTTCAATTGATTTATGATTTTGAAGGATAACCTTAAATTATGATGATGCATGCTTATGGATATAAACATATGATTACAAAATGTATGTTATTATTTGATTTTGGGGTTAGATTTGGCTGATATTATTTTAAAGTGTAGTTTTATGGGTGATTGGTAACTTTAATCTAACATATGCCCTGTAACAGTCATAGTTTTTAAATTGGGATGTGACATCTATTACGGTAATAATAATTATTTATACAAATTATATAATAATTTTATATATCTTAACTAAATTTATGCATGTACAAATAGTCTATAATGACATGATGAAGGATTTGTTTCACAAGCAAAATTAAATATTTCAATAAATAAATGATGAAAACCCAAGCAAGATATATATACAGTACATATAGTATGCATTACAATCTCTTAAGTACTCTTAATCTTATGTTGTTCATTTTCATATAGTACAACCGTGAAGAGTTGCCGATCGAAAAGAGAGATCATTCATTACACCGGATAAAAATGAACAGAAATTCATGCCTTTATTCAGGGTCGATTTATGCATACAATTCAATAAATGCAGGTCTTGATAAAGCTGATAATAGAAGTTCAGAGAGAGATAGTCCTATCAAGAGCAAAGAGTGTGATATTTGGAGTTTGAAAAGAAGAAAAAGCAAAGAACACGAGAAAGAACATGATCAGAGCAGGTAAAAAGAGAAGTATAAATGGTGGAGGTGATAGTGGTGGCAATACTAATGGCAAAACTAGAAGCAACATTGTTAAAACAAGCATAAAAATGATAGATCCAAAGCTAAAACACTTCAACATAAAATCAATAATGGAAATCTCTTAGATTCTAAAAATGACATTTGAGAACTAGAAAATGAGTTTTATATCAGAAGAGAGGAAATGGGAAAGGTCCAACTGTCTTAAGGGTATTTAAGGGTAATTAATGACAAATTGATTTCAAACTCTTACGTGTCTTGGTTCAGTTAACCCCCGCAATGTAAGGTGCTAAATTTCTGGTGGCGTTAACGTTTTAATTACATTGCTTTTTAAAAATTAAATTAAAAACAAATATATCACATTTTTCTTAATTTCCAAATTAAGCGATTGGGTCATTACTTCTCTTAATATTTTTTTATAGAGCAGTGGTGTTAAGTCAATTCAGTCATGCATATCAATCAAAAATTATAATTTTTCATACTTTTTTTTATTTATTTTACAATAGAAATTAAAGATATAATAATTTAGAAATCAATGATCTTTATAGTATTTTAAAATTGAATCATAACATAAATGATTTTATTTTAATTCAATAATATTGAAATTGTTTATAAAAAATACCTAGAGAATTCAAAGATTATAAGTTTGATTTCTAATTAATTTCTAGTTTATAAAATAATCTCAATTACTTATTTAAATTGAAGGATTGAAATTGCATATATCCCAATTTCTTATATATGTTTCATAAATAAATTTTAAAAAAATCAATTTAAGTATAATAAATTTTTAAGAAAAATAGGAATTATAAAAATGCAAACTCTTAAACTAATTGGAGAACAAGTGTTTGATTATTAAAATTAATTGAAACGCCATTGAAATAATTTTATTTTCTTTGAATATTGTTCTGTACGTAAATGCATGTATGTGCAATGCATGGAAACCTCCCTTCCTTAGCAATATCCTTAGGAAATTTCTTCCAAATTTACCACCAACTCAAATTGCGTGTGGGAGATGAAATTTAGATTGGTTGATAGGTCACAAGTTTGGTGCACAAATTCCTTTTTTATTATAATATAAAATTTTAAATAATATAATTGTAAAGCACAGCTGAATAATAAAAGAAAAAAAGTTTACATATCAATTTGATTATATCATAGGTACACAAAATATGTGTTGTCAAGAGTAAATCACAGCAAAATTACTCTCTTATTCACAATTCTAATTCACTCTCTTGTTGTTGTTTTGATTACAGGATAATGATGAAATGAAGTTTTAATTTTTTTTTTCTTTATCCAAGACTAAAAATGTATATATATTCGGTAGTTACTTCAAAAATAAATGGATCTGGATATGGGTTGATCCATCATGGATGCTTGACCGATCCAAATACTAACATTTCTCACTCACTCATGATGGTAAAACCCTCATTGTCACGTCTTAGAGTAAATCATAATGTATGTATTCTCTCGTCTACAATCCTAATTCACTCTCTTGTTGTTTTGATTATAAGATAATGATGAAGAAAACAGAAGTTTCAGAGATAGATCAACAAGTACAAAAAGCTACTGGAAGACCTCAAGATTGAAATATCAAACAACAAAGAGAATTTTTTGTAGGTTTGCTAATTGAGAAGTTGCCAGCTTCTTGGAATGACTTCAAATAATAATTGAAACACAAGCATAAGCAAATGTCCCTAGTTGAACTTACCATGCACATCATCTTTGAAGAAAACAATAAGAAAGAAGCTCAAACAGCTAAAGGAAAGGAAATTATCTCAAATGCAATTTTGATGCAAGATAATCCTCAAAATAAAACTTATGCACATAATAAACGTGACTATAAGCCTGAAACTTCTAACCCTACTTTCAAAAAGAAAGATACTTACTTTATGTGTGGAAAGCCACGTTATCATGCACCTCAATGCAGGCATAGGAAGAGAAATGATAATCCTCTCAAACCAAAGGAAAATTTTATTGAAGGATAAGATATTATAGTTGCAGTTATTTATCGAGTCAATATGGTTATTAATGTGGAAGAACGGATAGTGGACTCAGGAGTCAATATGCATATTTGGGGCAATAAAAATGTATTTGCCTCCTACACTCCTATAGGGGATGATGAAGAAGTAATTTACCTTGGTGACTCTCGAACAACTCGAGTTTTGGGGGAGGACAAAGTCTTCTAAAGCACAAATTTGGCAAGATCTTGACTTTGAATGATGTATTATATGTTCCTAATATTATAATAAATTTAATTTCTATTACTTTGTATGGAAATGTTAGGGTTAATGTTTCTTTTCAATCTAATAAAATTTTGATGATTAAGAATAATATTTTTTTTATGGGAAAAGTGTGTTAATATTTCTAAAATAATTAATGACAACGCAACTTCTCCGCTTACTTGATTGACTCTTATTTGATTGACTCTTATTGAAATACTCTTGGTATTCACTTCTTGTTTACCTTCTATTTAAATCTAATTAAGGTCTTATAAGCCTAATGACATCAACTTTATCATCCATTATGTATTTTCAAGCATGTTGTTAATTAAGTCTTCATAATTCAAATTGCATGTGCTTTTTTATGAGTTAGACTTGGCTTAGGTACGACAATGTTAGATTGAAGCGAAGTTCTAATGTGTTAAGTTGAGATATTTATATACCATTGTATTAATTTATGGATCATTGAACTTGAATTAATAAGCTATACAAAAGATAGCTTATTGGTGGAGGTATATAGGCTTTGAATGAATTTAGGAATTCTTATACTTATATGTTTGGAGACCTAGCATCTAAATGGAATCCAAAGATGTAAGCTAAGTGATAATTCTTAAGAGGAGTCCACAACAACATTCCTTAATTCTTTCACTATCTCAAATTCCTAAAATGTGGCATAAAAGTAATGCTTGTTAATTTCTTCACAATCCCAATTTTCTAATTTATCTATTACAAGTAATGATAGTGAACGTTCTAGTAACGCTCGTTAATTTCCTCACTGTTTAAATTTGTAAAATTCTAGAATAAAAGTAATGGGCGTGAAGCATCACAGTGTCACACCCTAACTCTATTGATGTGATGGTCATAGAGCCTGATTAGCTTTAAGACTACAAATAACTCATAAAATCCAATGCTATTAATAGAATTCAAAGATCATAATAATAACAATTTCTCCATACAATCCATATAATAAATCATATGATCAAATAAAATTAATAATTTCATTACTACCCCACTTATTCACTATCAATCAAAGGACAACTTCTAAGCCATTATCCACAATGAATAAGGGAAAACCAATAGTATGTCAATAGTTTCAAAATAAATCATACTAGTCCATGTCTATAAGTCATCTCATACTACGAAGCAACTAGAATTTAAACATCCATAATAATACACAAAGGAATGTTCCAAAACTATACATGAGATAGGTTATTATGAAGAAAACGATCAAAAAGCTTTATCTTCCAATTGAGGACCCTCCTTTACTCTAGCACCTAAAAAATAATGAAGAGATGAACCTTCAACTCAATAAATTATGAAGTGTGTGTGTGTGTGTGTTTGTATGTATATATATATATATATATATATATATATATATATATATATATATATATATATATATATATATATTTGTGTTTGTGTGAGTGTGTTCCTCTAGTTAATGTTCCCTTGAGGTTTTGCAGGATGAAGGTTTTGATGTTCAAACTGCAGGCTATGGTACGATATGATTGCTACCTTTTTTGTTCTCTTTCCTTTTTATCTTCATTTTTAAATCTCACAGTAGGATTTCAGGCTGAACAATCCAATGTCTAAATAGATAATCTCTCTATCAAAAGTATTTTGTAGGGACCGGATTGTGTATGTACTTTTATTTACTGTAGATATTAAATCTGTCCTGATGCACTGGTCCATTTATCACATATCTTTTTTTTTTTTTTTTTTTTCGCTTTCATCTCGTTTGAAACTTGTTAGTGGAGATTGAACTTGTAATATACAAACAGTGAATGAAGTGAAGAAACTTCCCATTTTGAAAATTAAGAAACTTATTTTCATTTGGTTAGGAAAATATTTTCCACTGACCAATTTTTTATGTGCGCAGAATGTTAAAAACTGCAAAATATGTTGGAAATTTCTTTTGCAAAACATGCACATTTAAATCCTCTTGATTGTCTCTAAATTCCCAAGTTATCACTCCAAAATAAGAATAGCATTCTGTATTTTCTTAACCTATATAATATTGATGTTGGAAGGGCTCTTCACTATATAGACCCAATACCCAACTGATCTAGAGGCTGGTGGAAAATGGTTAAAAGTCAAGGTTCTTTTCTGATATGGAGTTGGAAGGGCCTATGATTAGCTACCTTTTTATGTGATGTTCCTTCAGCATAGGAGCTGCTCTTTTCAAAATGATGTTCTCAATACCCTGCCAACTAAGCAAATGCGTTTTTTCTTTTCGAAACTTGACTGAAGAAAATTTATGTCGGTATTTCTTCAAGCTGGATATTCAAGAAGATGATTGGTGATTCTACTAGCTATTGTTGGAATGTTGAATATCCTCTGGAATGATTTCACCATTTTTGCTTCCCATGCCTAGTGTTCTCAGTAATAGTGTCCTTTTTGTCCCTGCAGTTCTGGAAGGCAGACGTCATGTTATAGAAAACACTGATATTCCTACGTATTAACTACTGATCCATTAGCAAAATAGTCAATGACAATTGACAAGTCCTTGAAAAAATTAAACAGGCCCATGTGACCATAGAGTTGGCAATCTTAATGGACATGAGAGAAATGCACATGGAGTCATCTGTATTTAAGACACATGCCATTTGTCTACTTGTTTCACAAATTCACTTGTTCACATACTGTAAGGAGATTGAATTTGTGAAGTTCCAGCGATATGATAATCTATTGGATAGCATTTGTTTTAGCTTGCGTTTTTTGTTGGTTGAAAATCATGTCTATCATGAACATTTCCAGTTTCTTAAATATGTTCTCATCATTTAGATTTGCTGATTTATTTGGTCAGCTATTAGGGTTTGCTGATTTATTTGTTCTTGTTTTTCTGCTTGTGCAGGTTTAATGGCCACATACCATGCCAAGAACGAGTACTGCCTGCTTTCCGATATGTGCCAAGGATTCCGAGTTTTTGTCAGCATCATTTCCCAATTAGAAGATTGATCAGAATAAAAATGGATTGGCATGGATGATACCCCCAGATTATCGCTTATAAAACATGTTATTTACCAACAAATAAGTGGGGAAAAACAAACTTGTTAACTCTTAACAAGAAAGGCATTAAGTTGCTTATGGCTTGAAATATAATAAAGTTCATAATTTTCAGGATTTTGATCATTTGTAGCCTGTCCTTACCTTTGCATAAGATTCAATTACTGTCTCAAGCTTCTTGGGCAAGACCTGCCATTTGCTCATAATCATCTAATACTGGTGAACAGGTTTTCTTAGAACAAAATTAAGGATTTGTTGAATTGGTTTTTCACACTTGGATCAGAATTGCTTTATCATCCAGAGCTTCCAATTTGAGTTCAAATGGGTTCGTCTAACAGTTCGACCAATTTTACATTGTCTCTGGTTCATGTATTCAGAATTACTGAATTAAAGATCAGTGGCAGTGTTAACTCATTTGGTAAACACAATTGGCCTGTATGGTTCGCTCTAGGACTGGAATGGAATGCAATTTTTAGAATAGGATTTTAGTTCCTAGTTTGGTTGACAAATTATCATTTTTACATTGAGTAACTTCAATTTCTATTGATATGATGTATATTTTTAAGTATAATTATTAATTTATTTAATAAATTTTATTTAATTATTTAAAAAATAATATTATAATATAATTTTAAAATTTTTGAATATCTATTTTCATTTTAATTCCAGTGTGACCTAACACGCCCTACGGGTATATATGATAAAATGTAATAAGATAATAAAAAATAGAAAATAATGATAATAACTTCATATTAATTCGAAAAGTAAAATTAAATTTAGAAGTTATTAGACCATATATCAATTTAATTTTTTAAACTACTAATAATAAAAACACAATTAATCAAATTTATATATTTAAAGATTTCAATCGAATTTTAAAAATTAAATTGACAACATAATATAGGAGGTGTTTGTTTGGTCGACTTAATACCTTTAATAGACGATTGTTAATCTGTATGTCGCCAATTGAAAAAATTTGCATTGTTTGGTTGAAAATTACAATCATAATTGGTTAAGTATGAGACTTGGTGAATCTCATATTGAAAATATGAGATTTTAATACGGAGTTTATATAAATTTTGAGCTTTCCAACCATTTGAGTTAGTTTTTAGGGTGTGGTTCTTCTAAAATTCATAACAATTGGTATCAGAACAGGCTCGCGTGCACGAACAGCCCGAGACTCGAAAATGGGTACCCTGCAGGTCAAATTAAAATTATTGATAGTTTCGAGAAAATATAATTCGAATTCGGGCATAGGAATACCTTACAAGCCGGATTAAAATTGCTGGTAGTCTTAAGAAAAAATAATTTGAATTCGGGCCAGTGTCAATAGGAATATCTTACAGTTCATATTAAAATTACTAATAATCTTAAAAAAAAAATAATCCGAGTTCGGGCCAGTGTCGGTGGGAGTAAGAGCCGCTGAGGACATTGGGTGTTCAACTGCGGGGTAATATTACGATCCTAATTAGTCAATGTATGAGATTTAGTAAATCCCACATTGAAAGTATGTGATTTCAATGTAGAGTTTATATGAATTTTAGATTTTCCAAACTTTTGGAGTGTGGTTTATAATATTGGTCAACTAAAAATTTCGATTATGATAAAATTTCAATTCGCAAATCCCATAAGTAATTATCACTATCACATTTTTACACTAATTGCACATTTGCAATCGTTTTACCAAACATTCTTATAGTAAATTTAAAGATCGATTTAGCCACTTGACTTTTTAATTAATATAAAATTATAATTTAGAATAGAATTGTCAAGGTAAAATTGAAAAGAAAAGAGAATAGAATATAATTGTGAAAATGCAGTAAGTTCAAGATAAATTTATCCATTAAATCTTAAAGTTTACATTATTATTATTATTATTATTATTATAGCTTCAAGAGATTAATTCCAAAATGTGTAAGAATGGTAGTCACTTGTATCAATTGTATGCAACAACCATGCACAAGATAAGAGTAAAAGTAACTCCCCCGAGCAATTGAGTGACTTGATTACAGAAGTTGGTAAAAATTTTATTAGAGATGCACAAGTTAAAATCTAAAGTTAAGCTGAAGGCATGTTACACTATTCTTAAAGATAATTTCATCTCTTGATAATGTAAAAGGAGTGTAGTGACTATCTTTCAAGAATCAACAAGTTTTTCTCAATTATTGTATATTAATCAATTGAGATAATAGCAACATCAAAAAACATTTAAATAAAGAATCAAGCAAAATTACCGAGTACGTAGAAGGAAAGGGAAAGAACATAAACTATCTAAATTGTGGTTGCACATAGTTACATTTATAAGTATAAAAGTATAGTTAATTGGGAGATATCTTACCACACTAATTTTTTTCACCATTCACTGAAAAAGAGAAGATTAAAAAAAATGAATAATATAATTTAAAAGATACAATTTTCATGACAAAGTTGAGCGTTGTAGCAACAAAATATGAGGGGAGCATTTACGTATTTTTCATATTTTTTTCTTAAAGGACTTGCCATAATTTTATAATTTCATTGAAGACATTTACAACAAATCAAAGTGACATTTTAGAGTCAAACGAATCATTTCAGTGGAGCATATTATAAATTCTGGCAGAATACAACTTAAGATACATACAAATTTTAAGAATTTTAATGCATTTAAAAGGAGTCAAATACCTCATGAAAAGCTTTATAATTTGTGTGGACACTAGCTCTTTTCTTTTCATATTTTGTTCTTTTTGAATTTTAGTTTAGTTGTGCTTTGGCACACCTTTGCATCTGTGGATATTATCTATTTTGGTTAATTTCTATTTGACTTATTTTTATTTAATATATTGGTACTTCTTGAACTATATTTGTTGATGGTTATTGTTGACCTTGAGATATTGAAATGTGTTTATTCCATCTTTTTTATTTTTGTCAAAAAAGGAGAGATTGGTATGCTAAATGTATGTTTTAAATGGATGTATCTTTTAAATGTAAGCATAAATTTCGGGGGAGCATTTGAGTGTTTGATTTGATATTTTTGATACTTTTGTTTAAATGTCTTAATATTTTTGCTATATCTGAAAATGTATTGTGGTGATAAAAGGGGAGATTGTTGTCTTTTAGTAATTTTGATGATAGTTATAAAACATTTAACTCGTATTTTTGAGTTTGTATCCTATACAGGCATAAAACCTGTTATATAATCACAACGATCGTTACACATAATAGCTTAAAATCAATCTTCCCAACAGAGGCAAATGTCAAGTCCGTTACAAGATAAAACGTCTGTTATACAAGCAAATGCCTGCTCTCTTACAACACCCTAAAATCATTTCATTTGAGTATAAAAAGACTCCATTTAATCATAAGAATATTATACGAGTATGATTAGACAAATCGCTGAAAACCGGCCCAATAGGTAAACAGACATCTCGATATTTAAATTAGTGAACAGGTTTGAAAGTGCATATATTTAAATGCACAATTAGAATCATAAGCTGAAAGAATATAAGAAATACAATGTAAAAATTAAAGTGGGACAAAAAGGTAAATAGTTATAAGTTTCGAAATAGAAATATGAATAATTAAACTGAAGGGGAGAAAAACCTAATTACCTAATTACCTAAAAATTAAATAATATAAATAGTTTTCTATTCTTATCTTCCATTTCATTTTCTTCATTTTCTCCTCCTTCTCCACTTTGGCCGAACCTCCATCTCTCTCCTTTCTTCAATTTCTTTCAAGTTATGTAAAGAAAAACCATAGAAAATTTAACCAAATATTAATCTAAACCATCCTACATCAAAATCAACCAAGAAAAACAAGTAAAATCTTGAAGGATTGCCATTAGGGTTTCAGCCACTATAATGAATTTGAGGTAAATTGTTTAATTTTCAATTCCTTCGATCAATTAGATAGTATTCAAGTTAAATAAGATGAATTAGATGTCAAATTGCATATAGGAATTGAAATATGCAAAACCTAACCTTAAAATACATTGTGCCTAAACCTAGATTTTCTATTTGAATTTTGAAAGTACTTTGGCAACCAACGGGGTGGGGGCCTAAATTGGTTATTTAATAAAATTAATCATAACTAAAAAATTAATGAGTCAAAGAGAGAAAGAAAAATTCACACAAATAATTTATAGTGGTTCAGCCAAAGATACTTACGTCCACTCCCCAAAATCACACTTGAGTATTTCACTATCCTTAATCCCTTTTCAGGTTAAAGATCAAATCTTAAAATGTTTTAGCTTTACCCCAAACCTTATAAGTGTTTTTACAATAAGGCACACACACAACCCAATTGGAAATACAAAAGATGAGAAAGAAATTACCCAATTAATTTAACCCAACTCTTAGGAATTAATTACATTTCAACAATTTTGAAATTTAAGCAATTAATTCTTTTTACAATAGAAAACTCAATTTAAAGCTCAAGAATGCTTAAGAACTTGAAGATATGAATTAATGCATAATAAATTGGTTGTTGTTGTTGTAATTGTAACACCTTAGTCAAACCTAGAATCTGAACGACAAAGGGTTACTTGGGAAAATTTTGAATTGACTTAAATGTTGTGATTTGCTATATGTTTCTGCTTTAATTTGACTGGTATGCATATTATATGAAGTGTTTGTATGAATAGAAGGGGTTTAAAGGCTGTTAGGAAGCAATCAGGTAAAATTGAGTTTTTGGTGAACTAGGGGCAAAATGGTCATTTCACATCCTTTGATTTTGTAATGGAAATTAACATTATATTTGATGATAAAAGAGAATATTAAGACATGAAAATACAGGTATAATGATCAAATGAATTATTGTTGGAAGATTAAAGTCGGTAGAAAATAATTCCGGAAAAAGTTACTCGGATAGGGATCCAATTCGAACTAGGGGTAGTATAGTCTTTTCCTAAGGAATATGGACTTATATGGTGTATGCAAGCCTATGGTATCATTTTAAGTTAACCTAAATCAAACCATTAGATGAAAAGATCAAGAATTGAATGGTTAGTAAGTTAGGTTTCATAATTTTTTGTAACACCTTAGCCTAAACCCTAATAGGGACCTTTAGGGAAATTATTTTCCTTTCTTTATGATGTGTTAATATTATATGTGAATACATGGAATATATATATATGCATGTTATATGACCTAATTTTTAGGCCTAGAGTTG
>CANXYC011079142.1:0-15336 GCA_948193065.1 Aleurites moluccanus | reverse complement strand
CTCCTTAATTAGATTCAATTATTTAGGATTAATGACCAGGTTTCCCAAAATTATGTTAAACCCTCTCTCAAGGCGAATTATAAATATTTATGTTAAACTTAAGTCTACTCTCGTGATCTTAAGACATTAACATAAACTCATTAAGTTTTTTGGACAACCCTTATAAGGATCACAAAGGAGTGTCCTTATCTCTAAACAACACATTCCCTAGGTCTATTAATTTCACGAACCAATTTTATGCTTCCACTCTCGCTACTTCACATAAAATCATTAATTAGCAAAATCAATGACCAGTTAATCTCACTATTTTAAAAGTCAAAAATTAATAGATTAATCCTAAGTAACCTGCTCTAATTAATTCAAACGTCAAAATCCAACAATCAACCAAACGAATCCATCTCAACCCTGAAAAGGTGTTTAGCTACTCATAATGAAAATCAAAAGGACAATAATTAAATTCAACAATCCAAAAATCATCTCAACAAGAATTATAAATAAATCAATGATGCAATGTTGTAAATAAGTAATCCTTACAAATACTAAATGGAAGAAAATAGATCCTGAAATAAATTCTGCACAAATCTTAAATTTCCAAGGAAAAATCACAGAAATTCTGCTCCTCTGTTTTTATGGAAATCTTGGCGGTGGCTAATGTTCTTCGAAGTTTCAATTCTCTTTTTAGAAGTTTAGGGTACCTATTTATAGCCGAAAGATGTGCTTGGATTCAAAAAAACCCTCAAATTCCCTCTAAAACCGGGTCTTGCTTGTTAAAAATCGGGTCTTAATAAACCGGTTAGCGCGTGAATGAATTATATAAGCGCTAACCGGGTCCTTCTACAAATAACCAATTCTCCACCTCAAGGTAACCGGGTCACCCGGTTATAGAGTCTGTGACTCACAGCTGCCTGGCCAAATTTGCCTATTTTCTTTCCTGCGACTTAGCTGATCTTTGCTTAGCTTTTAGCGGACCGACTCTCCTTTTATCATATCTAAGCCAATTTCTCTTGCCGAATTTCCATCTGGACATAAAAACTAAGAATTTGGGATGCAATTTATCCCTGTTAGAAATTTATTCATCAGACACACAAATTATTCCAGATTTTTGGATAAGTTATTTCTAAAACTAAAATCCGCTTACGTAGTAATTAAATTCAACTAAAACTTAAATTAACTGGCTACAATGGATTAAAAAGGAATTAAAATAAGTATAAATTATTTAATATTGTCCCTAATTAAATAGATAAAATACCAACCTAACACCATGAAGGGTGATTTTTGGTAAGTTGTTAGTTTGTTTGATTTGATTATTGTTTTAGTGATTATTTAGGTTGAATTGAATGGGTAATTAGTTTAATTGCATTAATTTATCCATAATTGAAAGTAATTGCAATTTGAATGTTGAATTTGAAGTTGTAAAGGGTAAGATGTTGAATTAGTGTTAGGAATGTTAAACTGATGTTAGAAATGTTCAATTGGATAGGAATGAACAACTAATTGATGGTTAATTTGATGTGAAATTGTAGATTGAAGGAAGTAGGTTTTCAAAGTTTACTCAATTTGGAGATTTTGGTGAATTGGTGGAAATTGGCTATTGTGTTGGCAATTAGAAGGCTTAGGTGAGTTTACATTGCATCAAATTACTTGAATTATTAATTGAATTGTTGAATTTAATCCAATTGGCAAAATCCCTAAAGTGGCCGAACCTATTTTGCCCTAAAATGCCTTTGTGTTTGTTTGATTTTTACTTGAGTTTCCTTTCCAAATTGACCCTAATTTAATGTTGTTTAATCTTGCTTTTGATGCCCTTGCGTTATGGAATAATGTACCTTGTTATTGTATTAAACCGGCAAGCCAATTTTGCTCTAAACCTTAACCTAATGGCTTGTCATTGTATGTTACCTTATGTTTGATAATTTGCCTAGTTTATTTGTCATTTGGCTTGTGGTTTGCATGCCATAGGCCTACCAATTGAGTACCATTGTCGTTAGCGATAATGGTATGCCAATTGACCTATTAGTTTCGGCTACCGAACTCACTCTTGTTCCTTGCTTTATCTTATTATCACATTTGCTTTTGTTAATTGTAAATTACCTTTGACATTATAAATGAGTTTATTGAATATTGATTGATTGATACCAAATCAAATACTATTGATTGATTGATATCTAGATGCCATTGTTGCTTATGGTATCCCTTGCTTTTGACCCTGTTATGGTTTGGCAGAACTTCCGATTCGACAGGGGAGTGGGGAAATACTGTTGACCTTGTGCACATTGTATATTTGTACCCTAGCTAAGAGGGGTTATGGTCCTAGCCATAGGGCCTGATCAGCCTTATGCTCATTTGATACTGGTGACCTACATGGTCCAGTGATATTGATTGATATAATACTGGTGACCTATATGGTCCAGTGATATCGATTGTTTGGTGACTGTTTGATTTCTTTTCATTCAGTCCATCTCATTATCTACCTTTCCATATGTAACCGAATATATTTGTTATTTCTTGACATTGACTATATTTTGATAACCCTATTGTTTATTGTATATCATTTGATTTATTCCTTTGCCTATTATATCTATTTCATTATTATGATGCATGTAAATTCACTGAGTATCTTTCATACTCATCCTTTTATTTGTTTACCCCTTTCAGGAGAGGAGTAGGTAGCAGGATCCAGCCTTCTGTTCTCTGTGGATTTCCTGCTTCATATTTCTGATGTATATTTCTATTTTAGATTATTGTATTATATTTTTTTGGTATTCATGATCTAGCTGCTCCATGGGTATGTATTGGGTAGCTAGGAGATGAACATTATCTATATTTGTTATTGATGGACTATAATGATCACATATGATGCATGATATATATATAATTGTGACAACCAATCGCATTATAATGACAGGATAATTGATAGGTTATCAGAATGATTAACAGGATAATATAATGGATGATAACTATAATAAATGAAATATATATTGAGGTTGATAGATGGTCTAATGATACTGGGTTCTACGGGTGCCAGTCGCTATTGGCATTTCTCGTGCCCTAGGACTGTTGCGGTTCGGGAAACCGGGTCGTGACATATCAGTGGTGTTCCACCACCTCTCAGCAAGAGCCTTCTTCAAATCAACATGACTCTCACCATCCAGATCGCAATCCAAGAAAAAATGAAACCCAATTGGTTCTAGTGCCTCCATCAGACGTACATCATCTGCCATAGTCGCACAGATAAAGGATAGATTCTAGATACCACCCCGATTTTTAAGATCTGTATGTTGCAATCAAACAAGCAGAATGATAATCAGACAAACATAATGGTAATTAGCCAAGCAAAATAGCAATCAAACAAGCGCAATGGTAATCAGACAATCAACATAGTAATCAATCGAGTAAAGTGTAAATCAACCGAGCAAAGTGGCAATCAAACAAATAGAATGGTAATAAGCCGAGTAGAATGGTAATTAGACAAGCAAAATGGTAATCAAATGAGCAAAATGGTAATCAAACAAGCTAAATGGTAATCAGATAAGCAAAATGGTAATCAAACAAGCATAATGGTAAATTAGACAATCAAAATGATAATTAAACAAGTAGAATAGTAATCAACCAAGCATAGCGGTATTCAGTCAAACAGAATGGTAATTAGACAATCAGAATGGTAATCAGCCTAGTAGAATGGCAATCAGAATGGTAATCAGCAAAACAGAGTGAAAATTAGACAAGCATAATGGTAATCAACCGAGCAGAGTGGCAATCAGACAAACAGAATGGTAATCAAACAATCATAATGATAATCAACCGAGCAGACTGGAAATTAGACAAACAGAATGATAATTAGACATTCAAAATGGTAATCAATTGAGTAAAGTAGCAATCAGCCGATCAGAGTGGCAATCAGATAAGCAAAATGGTAATCATCTGAGTAAAGTGGCAATTAGACAAACAGAATGGTAATCAGATAAGCAAAATGGTAATCAGGCAAGCATAATGGTAATCAAACAAATAGAATGGTAATCAGCTAAACAAAGTGATAATAGAACAATCATAAAAAAGAGTGACAGTCAAATAGACAGACTGATAAAACAAACAAGCAGACAGTTAGAGTAATAGTCAAACAAGACAGATAGATAGAACAAACAAATAAATAAGTAAACAGAGTAAACATAACAAGAAAGCATACCTTCATTTGCCCAGTCCAAGAGACATGCTGTTGTGGCTCCTTCAACAACACCTATGGATCATCATCCCTATGAGGTGGGATGTACCTGCTACTCTTGCTGATAAAAGTGCTAGATGAGGAAGCCATTTTAAAAGCTAAAAATGAAGAAATATACTAAATAGAGTTGTAGAAGTTGAAAATGAAGTGAAGAAATGAAAGGCTGAAACACCCCATAATTGTAGACCTATTAGCCTCTATAATGTCTTGTACAAATTAGTTTCAAAAGTTATTGCAAATAGGATAAAACCTATTCTCAGTAGACTTATTTCCCCTCCCAAGTGCTTTTATCCCTCACCGAATTATTTCAAACAACATTATGGTGGCATATGAATGTTTTCATTATATAAAGCACAAACAATCAGGTAGGCATGGACTTTTTGCTCTTATATTGGAAATGGCAAAGGCATATGAAAGGGTCAAGTGGGTTTTTCTGCAAGACGTTATTCTTAAAATGGGTTTCAATTCTACTTTTGTTGCTTTGATTATGATATGTGTGAATTATGTATCTTATTATATCTTGTTAAATGGTGTCCCAAAGGTGTTGATTGTTCCTTCAAGGGGATTCGACAGGGCTATCCATTATCTCCATATCTCTTTTTATTGTGTGTTGAGGGTCTTTCTAGACTTATTGATCATAGTGTCCAAACGGGTCTTCTTCATGGGATTCAGTTATGTTCGCAAGCCCCGTTGTTATCTCACTTGTTATTTGTCGATGATTGTAATATTTTTGCTAGAACTTCATCTCAGGAATGTCAATATCTTAAGCAATTCTCAGGGATTATGAGTCAGCATCGGGGCAAAAAGTTAGTTTTGATAAGTCGAACTTATCTTTCAGCAGGAATACTTTGGTGTATGATAGATTGCTTGCTAAGAGAATCTTGGAGGTTCGAGAAGTGGATCAGCATGAACGATACCTAGGTTTACCAACTTTATTTGACATATCTAAAAAATTAGTTTTTTCTTCAATAAAGGATCGAGTTTGGAAGTGGTTATCAGAATGGAAAGAAAAGTTATTGTCCAGGGCTGCTAAGAAATTTCTTATCAAATCTATTTTTCAAAGTATCCCTACTTATGCAATGTCTATGTTTCAATTACCTCAATCTTTATATGATGATCTTTGTTCCTTAATTTGTAAATTCTGGTGGGGATGCAATGTACATGATAAAGGGATTTACTAGGCTAGTTAAAACAAGATTTGCCAATCAAATGAGAAAGGAGGGATGTGTTTTCACGACTTCCAAGTCTTTCATATAGCTCTCCTAGATAAGCAGGGATGGAGGTTAATAACTAACGATGGTTCCCTAATTGCTAAGGTTTTAAAAGCCTGAAATTATCCTTGATGTGATTTCATGCAAGCCTCAGTTGGGTATAAACCAAGTTTTATTTGGAGGAGCATATGTGGGGTAAGATGGGTTTTAGAAAAGGGTTTGCAATGGGTTATTAGTAACGGTGAAAGTGTTAAAATATGGCGATATCAAAGGATTCCTAGAAGGCATAACTTTTGAGCTGTTTATAGTCCTTCGATGTTAGGGTTAGAAGCTTATATAAAATGTTTGATTGATGAGGACATTAACTCTTGGAATTCAAAGTTGGTTCAACAGGTTTTTCTCCTTGTGGATGCAGTAACCATTATTAGCATTCTTTTCAGTTCTTGTAGTTCACAGATCATTTATGTTCGCACTATAGTAAGAGTGGCCAATATACAGTTAAAACAGGATATCAAATTGCTGCCCAAAGTGCTTAATGATCCTGAATTTTCTTCTAGCTCTAATGATACTTCCAAACGTTCTAGAACAAATTATAAAATGCAAACATCCCTCCTAAGGTGTGTATCTTTGCCTCGTGAGCCTATAGGAATATTTTTCCTTGCTGTGAGTGTTTGCATTCTCGTATTGTTGAAATTAACCCTTGTTACTCAATTTGTAGGAGTCGAGAAAGTTGTTTACATACTCTAAAAGAGTGATATTGGGTGCAAAAGTTATGGAATTGTACTCAATTTGCAGGGCTATGTTTTCGAAATTTTGCTTTTTTCTACTGCTGGTTTGATTTTATGGCCAGTAACTTCTCTTCTGAAGATTTTGCCTTATTTCTAATATATTGTTGGGCTGTTTGGAATGAATGGAATACTAGATTGTTTCGTCATGAAGCTTCATATGTTGATGTTGTTTTACAAAAGGGCAGTAATTTATTATAAGAACATGTTAGCCTAGAGAGCAGCAACAGTGTAAACCTCCACCATTAGGTTCTTTTAAGATTAATGTAGATGCTAGTTTAATTTCAGGGGTGGGGATTAGCTTAGGAGTTGTAATTCGAGGGAGTGAGGGCCAAGTAATGGCATGTGCATCTAAATTCTTGAAATAGATTCATGAGATTGAAATTGCAGAAGCTTTGGTTGTGAAATGTGGGTTGGAGCTAGCAAAGGATATTGGTTTACTAAATATCATTTTAGAATCTAATTCTTTATCTGTCATTCATAAGCTACAATTGGGTGTATCATTATTAACCAGTTTGGGATAGCTATTGGTTGATATTAGAGAATTGGGTTGTGGCTTTTCTGGTTGTTCTTGGCTTCATGTGAGGCGAGAGGCTAATTGTGCAGCACATTTCCTTGCCCATTGGCCAACTAGACCCTTCAAATTGGGACATGGTTCTCTGAGTTTCCTCAGGACCTTTTTGCATGTACAGAGAAGGATTTTAGTCCTTAGATTCCTCATTAATGAATTGATTTCAGTATTTTATAAGAAAAAAAGAGCACTCATTAGTCCAATCACATTTCTAAGAAACGCTATAATATCTAAAATAATAATAAAAAAATAGCTAAATTATAGTAATAAAAAATGACTAAACAAAAGTACTAAAGCAAAAAAGAGGAAAAAAAAATTGAGTCCTGTCTCAAAACTCGAGGACACGTGACCGACACTAAAAAATAAAAAAGTATAAGATTTTTAGAACTCATAGTAAGCTTGACTGAATACTAAATGATAAAACTACCATATTACAACTATAACTATTATAAAACTAGGTCTACGACCCACCTGTTAGACATAATTAAACAATCATATCCAATTAATATTATTATTTTAAAAATATTTCTGCTTAACAAAATATAACTCAAGCGAGGAAGCCCAAATATCCCCTGACACAAATAATTCAAACTTTCAAAAAATAACGATAGTGAAGACAATAAAAGAAACAACAATGTGGAGCTCTAAATTAATTTACAAAAAAAAATAAAAAAATATTCACTAATATATAATCTTTACTGCCGGAGGAATAAATTGCAAGACTGATTTGACAATGATCCAACTTCTAATACTCACCTGCAAACTAGAAAAATAAATTGAACTGGAGTGAGCGTTCGACTTAATGAGTTATAAAATAATATAACTTACTACTCACATATATCTTAATTATGCAATGTAACATGTTAATTATCACACTATCATCACACGATTACAAAATCAATCAATATATTCTTTTAGTTGCATGATTAATCAAATCACAAAATCACGCAAAATACCAAATCATCCTAGGATTAGAATTAATCCATAAAAACCACCCTAAACCTCAATATGGAAAGTCGATAAAAGCCACCATATCTAACTATCTAATTCTAAGTATTGTCTCATAGATATAATATATAAGGTTCTGTCGTCATGACCTAATCCAAGCAATGTTAGCCCGACCAACAAGCAACATCAAGCGATGAGTAAATCCCCTCGTCATGCCAATCATAACTCATTAAATCATAATCATCATATCATAATAATACACAAAATACTATGTGATCTTATACCATTTTAATCCCATCTAGCAACCACAAACAATATATAATATTCACAATCATAAATAATCATTACAACATAACAAAATTACAAACAAAATTTTCATACAATCAACATTCATCGTGCTTTTATGATATGATGCAGGTATGCTGTAAAATAATAATTAAATGAGGGGAATGAGATGTTATATTAAATTATATAACTCATTGATTTGACGATCAAAATAACTAACTCTCCTCCGACGCTTGAAGTCTAATTACCAGGAAATACTTGAAATACCAACTAAATAACATACAAGAATTATTAAAATACAGACAATACAAATTAAATTTTAGAATGACACGAAATGATTTCCAAGAGTTGTCGAAATTTTGGTAAAATCTCCCTGAAACTAGCCATCTGAATTAAAAACAATAACACTTCTAATAAGTAGCCCGTAAGATCGGAATACTTATCAACCCATTCCATTGACCCCTTCCGAGTCTCTAAATTCAACAATAAATTTGTATGGCTCAATTATCTAATCCAGTTTAATAATTATTTTTCACTATAAATCTTCTACAAACTATTAATTCGTCCCTCACTGAATCTATTTTAATTAAGAATAATATTTATTATAACTCAATAATTTTATTCCAACTAACTCTAATAGTTATTTTGCAATTTAATTTCAATACCGATCTCTGATTAGTTCAATAAAATAATTATTCACTCAATCCTCAATTAATAATTATATCGTAATTAATATTTTAATAATTAATAGGCAAAAAAATATTTTTAATTATCACCATATCAAAATATTATCTAAATAAATTATCCATCAAACACCAATAATTTATTTTAATTTAAATTAATTTATTTACCTAATTTAACTACGATCTCAATTAATTTACTCTAAAATTATTCAATTTTTGGTAGCCAAATTTCTCAAATATTACTTAAATAAATTCTATAAGTAACCAAATTAGTTATATTAATTTATCTTAATTTCTACACTTAATTTAAATATAGTTCTAAATTATTCACTTTATAAATATTTCACTTTATAAATATTTCAATATCAGTGTCCAAATTTAATATTTTTTAAAAAAATTACTTAAAAATTACTCCAGATATTTTAAAATAGATTAGAACCCACTTACTCTCTATTGTAAAAAAAAAAATAACTAGATTTCCTTTTTTGGTCTCAGCTCTGATCACTATTGTCGGGAAAGGAATTCAACGGTAAAAGAATTGTCGGGAAAAGAGCTTTGAATTGACTGAAGAACTACTTAGAAGCTTCCTGCAAGTGGGTCAATCGGACAGCATGTGAGCAGCCGTCCAGTGGCCATTTTCGACGAGCTTTTGTGGACAGCTTGATTGGCAGTTTGGCTTTCCTCTAGTCAAGTGCGTGTTACGACAGGTAGCTGGACGGTAATTATTCCGGTGGAAAGAACCTCTCTCTCACCCTCTGTTTGATTTTTTTTTTTCCATCTCCTCTTCCCCTTTTAATAATAATAATAATAATTATTATTATTATTATTATTATTATTATATAATGTAATAATATAATATATAATAAAATAAAATAATAATATATTTTAAATATTTGGAGAATATTCTTTCTAAAATTTAAATAAATAAATAATCTAATAATTAAAAATCTAATTTTTTACTTAAATAAATAAATCAATAATTAATTAATTAAACAATAAACAACACAATAATTTTTATACTTTTAAAAATATTTCAAGCCATAAAATATTTCCTTCAAACACCATTATTTATATTTGTGACTTTAAATATATTTGTATTTAAATACACAACAATAATTCTTTGAATTTTACTATTTTATATGTTCATTATAAAATCACAACGATAAATCCATAAAATATTTTATGTTCATTATTTTAATTAAATATTTTTAAAATAATTATTATTTCTCAATAAAATATATTTTAAAAAAATCAAAATTTAGGGTGTTATAACTATTTCACTTTTTAGAAAATTCGTTCTCGAATTTTTTAAACTAATTCACATTTCGCTTGTTCAAATCACCATCCTTCCGTTGTGAACTCAATTGATCCATATACCTAAAAAATTTAAATTTTCTCAAATTGAAATGATATTTACTGAGCATTCATATTTTCACATGTAACTATTCTATCAACTCTAAGAGCTTAATTAAAATACTTTAGAATCTATAAAACTTCACAGTTATTTCTTATATCATTATGTCTATGTTTGTAGATTTTTACACAATTATATGAATTAAAATAATTCTTTAAACCATCTTTTCACTGAACAATAGAAAGTCCAATAATATCTATAATACATCAATGTACCCATTTATATTCATTTCCTTTTTATCACCAGACATACGGTTTATAAAGTCAACAAACTTATATTACTTGAAAAATAATTTTGCATTCTCGCCACTATAATAACAATCATACTCCATTAAAAATCTACGGATAATGCAGAATTTACAAGCAAGAGATACACAAAAAGATAAGAATTAATCCTATGCTCCGCATGTTACAAGCATTCGAACCAACGAGGACTTCCACAACTCTGAACATTCCACAAGTCACAAGACCTTTGCTATAATACTGTTTTTGTCACGTCCCGAACCCGATGGCATGTGAATGACACTAGAGAACCGAAAAACATAAGACTTCTAAAATCTGTAATAAGTCTGACTGAATACTAAACGATAAAACTATCATATGACAACTGTATCTGTCATAAAACCAGGTTTATGGCCCATCTATTAAGCATAATTAAACAATTATAACTAATCAATATTGTTATTATCATAAAAATATTTTTGCTAAACATAACATTAAATAAGCGAGAAAGTCCAGCTATCTTTTGACTCAAACAACTCAAACTTTCAAGAAATAAAGATAATGAAACCAACAAAAGAAATAATAATGTGGAGTTCTAATTTAATTTAAAAATGAATATAAAAATAATCACTAAATATATAACCTTCATTGCCCGAGAAATAAATGGCAGGACTGTGAACACGTGATTTTGCACCCAAGAAGGCTCGAGTCATGATAGACTGAGGGGCAATCAACTGAAAGTTAAAACCACCTTCAATATAGACAAATCGGTCCATTCCAAGCTGATCAACGTCAACTGGAGGTCAAACCACTTCGAATCGGGCGAATTAGATAGGATAAGCATTAAGACAAACTTGGTGATAGCCAAGCTAGGCTTTGAAGGCAGTGCCGCCTGTGACACAAAAAGCCATAGGCGGCACCACCATCCAAGCAAGGCTCTGTCGCTAACCAAGCCTCCTACTACTGCCAAAATGAAGCCTCTCTGCCACCAAACCCAGAATGTGAATCCCACATAGGATTTTAGTCTAGTTTTCCCTCAAACATTTTTCTATAAACACAAGGCTCAATTTCACTTTAAAAGACACTGACTCTCATTGAGTTACAGAATAGTTAAGTTGAATTTTTCTTAATTGGCTCTCATTTCTCCCTCCTTATTTAATATTCTTGTTCACAAGCGGTTCAATTCTCTTTGATTTCAAACCGATTTCTTCAACTCTCATTGAGTTGGAGGAATAGAAGACCTAGAGTGATCTCTCATTGAGTCAATCTAGAAGCAATAACCCAAAGCACGTTGTTGTGTTGGAAAAATCAACTCTAAGCATGCTGTAGTGCAAATCCTACTCAATTAAAGTGAAAATTTGATCGGGCGAGCTTGAAGAAGTCATCCCTCGTGTCCTTTATCATATTCAAAGTGGAACTCTGATCTAGGCGAGCTCTAAAAAGTCATCCCCTGCAAGGCAAGACCCGACCCCTTCGAAGAAGGTGTCTCTCTCAAACCAAGGTATCATATTTGTACTTCAAAATTAATTGGTTTAGATCAATTAAAAGAACCATAAAACCAATATTTTTTCTTAAAATCAAATCAACCAAATCCCTTTTGCAAGAAGGGAGAATTGCTTGGGTTTTGATTCCCATTCAATAAGTTATGCAGCAAGTTGTCTCATAGCTTCAAATCCAAAAACACCAAAAACTCTCATTTTTCTTAAATTAATCTGTCTTAACATTGTTTTGGGGGGAATATGTGGTTAACCTAAAATTCTTATTGAGGGCTAGAGTTAACATCCTATGTTATTAGCTTTTTAATGTAAACATTTTACTTTCATTTTTTTTTACTTTAATATTATACTATATGCTTTATTATATATCATTCATTCTTCTTAAATGTCATTCTTAATACTTGATCATGAAACCTTATTTTCATAAATCAATTGTTAAATGATAAGCCAAAGTTTGTGTTACTTAAAACCAAAAACCTAGTCCCTGAATTCAATCTTGGTTCGAAGGTTTAATGATTTTATCCTTGTGCTATGAATTGGAGTCAAATTGGATTTTCTTTCTTTTTCTCTTAAAAATGAAGATGGCGACTCTATCAGTTTTCAAACAAAGATCAAAGAAACTACTTGTCTGAAGCTGCCTTTAGTCAGTGGGAAATTGCCCCCTTTGATTTCAGCATCTCAGTGCTTAGGTGAGGCCTCATAATTAGCGTCTCGATTAAGGGACAAACTTTTTTCTAAAAAGTTAAAGAGGACTACTAATTGGTTTGAAAAAGAAAATCATACTCGTTTTTTTGAAGTAACTTTTATTTTGATTTTTATTTAACTATTGATTTTGTATGTATCACTTTGTATAATCATTCACGAACCAAAAACTTCAGATAGCAAGTAGCATCGACCTGGCAACTCTCTTTGAGTATGTTGGGGGATAGTAAGAGCATCCAACCGATGACAAATCTTCAATCTTTTTGAAGTGTACCAGGCAGTGGTACTATTAGACCCACGCAAGGCTCTTTGACTCACATGTAGTTAGGTATATCACTGCCCTGGTATGACGGGTACCCTTAATCCAAGCCACCTAGCCTTTATGTAATGAATTTAAAACTTAGACTCTAGGTTTTGTGCACCCTAAATAATTCAAGCCATGATCAGGAAGCAATTTTTAACCATGCATTCATAATGCATAAAACATACATTCTATCATAATAAAGTCAAGGCTATACCTTAAACCAGTCGAATGTCAACCTAAGCTTTTTAGTCCAATCATGTTAAAAACTTTCACCCCTTACCCTAACTTAGAAACCTTGACTCCCGAACTATAAGCCTTAAATAGAGATGAACCTAAACCCTTGGTCCCTATATAGAAATGACCTTCAGCTTAAAACCCTAAATAGTGATGGACTTGGATCCTTAAGCCTTAAATATAAATGACCTTCACCCAAAACCTAAGCAGAGATGGTCTTCACCCCTAAGTCCAAAATAGAAGTCACTAGGTCATTACCTTATCCACAAGCAGTGAACCTGACCCACTAAACCATTCTGAACCTATGCCCAGAGTAACCCATATATCCAATCCAAACAGTGAAACTTATCCATTAAAACCTAACCTATACCAGTGAAGCAGATCCATTACCCTGAAATCAGTCCAAGTCAGACCTATGATCCAAAATCGACCAAAACTGACCTATTAAATAGAAAACTATATTGAACCCATACCTATGCCAACGTATGGATTCAACCCATCATAGTGTGAGTTCTATACACCTAATTAAAAGGAATCATTTCTTTTTCTTGAAATTTGTTCACTTGTCTATAATACAACCTACCTGCCATTTTTCATAACAAACCTTCACACTTGTTCTACCAATAACTCTTAAATTGACCTTTTCCCTTTCCTTTCATGTAAAGTACCAATGGATGACTTGCCCAGAATTGAACCTGGAGCATAGCTCGAAACCATGAACACACGTTTTACCACCCTCTTTAAGAAACAGGAGGAAAATTTCAAGTTGTCCTCAAGTTCATCTTAGACGCTCAACAAATCCACTTTGACAAAGTATTGACTGCTCAGCAGATCAACTTCATTAAAACCATAGTTGCCCAATGAGCTAGTTTTCTAAAGCAATAGACTATGTGGCGAATACCTTAAACTTCCAACATTAGACCATCATTGGTGAGGTGAGGTGAGGGAGATGATGAATTAGAATCGAGCCAACTCCATTCAATCAAGCTCATTAGAAAACACATACAATACCCCTTTTATTTCCTTGAATCATTTTTAGGAAAACAAAATTCTTACCCATACACTGATGGAGAGGTCCGAAAAGCACAACGCCATTATGCTTGAGGAAAATCGCCTAGTAAATAAAAGGGGTAAACAAAATGATACTTCCACTTCCAAAGGTGTTGTTCAGATAAGCAAGGGAGTAGATATCATTAAATATGAGAGAAATAAGTTTATTGATTTAGGTAAGCCTTTGAGCTTGATCTACAAGGAAGCAATGGAAGTCAAGCTGGTCACACTTTTAGAACTAAAATCACCTCCAAACCCTTTACCCAATAGTTGGAATATGAGTGAGTATTGTGAATATCACTAAGGTCATAGGCATAAAATTGAAATATGCAAGAACCTAATGCATAAGATCAAAGATCTAATTGAAAGTGGAGATATTTTACCTCTAGGGCCAAGGCCCAACATCACAGGAAATCCACTTTCGAATCACCAAGTCCAAATAAATTACATCCACTCCTCCAAACTAGAACATAAACCTATCTGTTTGATTCGATCATATGAAGACCATTGTTGTGTGCTAGATCCCAATGACTTTGTGGATGAGCTCAATGTTATAACCCGAAGTAGAATAAAATATGGAAGTTACTCTCTTTGAGTAAGTTTTCATGACAGAATGCAGTGTAAAAGCATACCCTACAAAACTAATCCAAGCTACTCTTTTCCCACCACAAAATTGGCACTATGAGAAGATAGCCTACCTTGATGAAGCAAAGTCCAAGTGTCACAACCCCCTCTATAGGGCTATGACAGTCCTAGGGCATGGGAATAATGTATACCGATACCTTAAAGAACCCAAATCACAAGCTTCATTCCATTTAACCATTTTATGACATATAATTTTTTTTTCAAAAACACTTTAAGTTTACAGAAAATTGGACAGAGTTCCCCCTGTAATATTAACATTGCCCAAATAGAAAATACAACAAAGCACTTCTAATATCAATATCAAATCATTTCAACCTCCAAATACAACTCACAACACAAATATATACAATTCCCTGCCATATTATTTATTCAAATGCAAAAGTCATATAGACTTACCATACCATCTGCACCTCTGTATGAATGCATATATTAACATATGATTGCATAATATACATTTCAACCCATCTCAAAATGTCCAAACATATACCAACATATAATTACACATTTACATATTCACAAAACATACTCAGAATATTTATATACATAGCTAATATCATGGAGCTATCTA
>CANXYC011078973.1:0-21985 GCA_948193065.1 Aleurites moluccanus | reverse complement strand
TTTGTTGCACAATAGGTATTTAATAAATATTATACTAGATAAAACTTAAAATGTTTTATAGCTTTCAATGAAAGTTTAGAGGTGAAATTATACATTTAAAGTAATTAATTAATTAAATTTTTTTAATAAATTAAAATAATGAGAGATTAAAGTAATTAATAAATTAAAATAATAAATAAATTAGAAAAATTAAAATAGATCAAATATTTTTTATTAATAATCATGTATTTTATAATTAAAATATTTATTATGAAAGAAAGAAGTATTATATTTTCCTTTACATTTTATTCTTATATATTTATTATTTATGATTTTAGGTCACATTTTCTTTCTTTATTTATATACTGTACGCAAATAGTCATTTCTCTATTTTTTTTTTGACCCTTCATAGATGGCTTCACATCTCATTCGACAAAATCATTATCGGTGCCATTCAGCCATGTTAGAGCAAAACAATTAAGTTTTCAATTGACAAACTTAACCACAGGTATGATACTTCCTATTTCTATCTCAAGTAAAAGTAGTTTGATATCTACATTGGCAGGCTGATAAATTCATGGCTTTTGATATATGGTGGAGAAAAAAAATTTAAAATATTATTTTGCTACTTAATTTAAATACATATATTATAAAGTACTACTATAAATTTTCATTGTTTATTTTAAATTTACTATATTAATTATAATTTATTTAATACATAATTTAAACAAAAAATAATAATAACATTACTTTTTAAATTATAATTATATAAAAACATTCTAACCAATACAAAATACAAGAAAAACATTGCTATTTAGATTATAATTATAATTAAAAAAATAACAATCAAAATCATACAAAATAAAAAAAATAAAAATACTAATTAAATTATAATTATATGAGAATGTACAATACACTAATTTTTCAATCATTAAATTACAATAGAAAAAAAATTTACTTTAATTTAGTGACTGAAATTTTATATCAATACCTATAGTATATTATTATAAAAATTTATTTTAAGTTTAACAAATTTTTTATTTTTTATTTTATTAATGTCTACACTTTAATTAATAATAATTAATAAGATATTTATTAATAATGAAATTATATTATATAAATGAATTTTGATTTATTAGTATTATATTTTTAAAAAATAAGTTTAATTTTTTAAAATAATTTATTTTAATTTATTTTAACTCAAATATATTATATTTCGAATTTAGTTAAGTTAATAAGTTGTGCAAATTGATTCACGGATTGACCTCAACAAATTCTAATAATTTGAGTTAAGGTTTCACGCAAACTCGAATGAAGTGCAAATTAAATTTATATGGATAAATTTAGATAAAACTTAAATTTTACTTATATTGGATCAAAATTGACTACTGTTAATTCCTTTTTCTTAATTTATGCCCAATCAACAACTTCCTTTCTCTTTTACACAATCATTTTTTTAGGTTACCATAAATCATTTTGTACCCTTACCATAAGCATGTAGTATGTCCCTGTCAAAGATTTGCATCAAAAACCACCATTTGGTGTCTTGGTGTGTAGTCCCTTTGAGATAGTGAAGTGAATTAACTATCTAATAAGAGGGATTCTATTTGGTGATTTGATGTCCTCCTTCTTTAGGAAACTTTTCTTAATGTAGCGTTGAAAAAGACATGTTAGGAGAAAAAAAAAATTAGGTCCATTATAGAATAATCTAAATTTTATGGTTAAAAATTAAAATTAAAATATCGATAAATACATGTTGATTTAAGTGAGAAAAAATTTATTTTTTTAAGTAAAATATCGATATCAAATATTATAAATAGAGAAAATATATATTAGAAGAGTTTTAACCCTCTCATTTTATTAGTAGACTTGAATATTATGTAAATTTATTAAAAAAAACTAAAATACCAATTAATCTTGTTTAGAAAATAAATATTTAATAATATAAATTAGTATATATGTAGAATCATCCTGAGTGATGGTATTGAAATAGTTTTATTTTTAATTAATTCTATAGTTACATGTTATAATAGTAATATTATTAGCAGCTTCAGAGTCTATAGCCAATAAGGCCGGAGATTTTATGGCGTCTTTGGTTAAATAACGTAGCAACTTATTCAGTAACAATGATTTGTTTATACTTTGTGGGATTTTCTTCCGATAACAATTCTTTGATCGGTCCATAGACCCTCACCGGAAGAGCAATACGTCAAGTGAAAAATTCCGACGCTGAAATTCTCGGAACTCGGCTAGGAAGCACTAATCTTGTTATTAAAATATCATTTAACACAATATCAAATTAATTAAACGGATATTATAGTCATAATTATCAATAGTTTGAGAAGACACTGATTATTTGGATGTGTTACAAGTGAAATCATTGTGGTAACAAATTTAAATTCTCAATTATCTAAACGGTAGGGGAAGCCAAAATTTGAATCCCAAAATTTTTTACCTGAAGATGGTCTCCATTGTTTACTACTAAGCTTCCTGGAATAGGTTGAACATCAACCCATTGATCATTATGAAGCACTTGAAGACCACCAGTCTCATTTTCAATAATAACTGTGAAGAATGTTGGGGAATAATTTCACATCGAATAATAATAAAATAACTTAAAAATTTATATATAAATGAGTGTTGAAATTTAACACAAGTCAATTTATTCAATCCATATATATATAAAAGACTTTAATATGATATTAAAATTTTATTTTCAAATGAACTAGATTCTGAAACATATTTTTAGGCTCCCTGCAGTCTGGATAGAAACAAAAGAAAATATATCAAACGATTTGCTTGTGAGTAAATATCAACTAACCTATTAATGTTAAGTCACGAGTCAGCCTCATATTTGAATGGGTGTGTAAAATAATTGAAAAAGAGATTTCAGCCGATTCATTTTTAAACAATTGTCAATTAATTTGTTAATGTTTGACTATAAGCCAACTCAGTTGCATTTGAATGGGTATATTGAGAAATAATCTTATATTGAATAATAATAAAATAATTTGAGCACTTATTAGTGAGTGATTTTAATATAAAAATAAATATTTTATGGTGTATTTTTTAAATTTTTGAGAATTGAATAAGATAAATTAAATATTAATGTAATTTGAAATTCATATGTATCATATTTTTAATATATAAAATAATTATAAGTTATATAAATTTTGCATAAAAAATATTATTGCTATTAATAAATTTTAACAGCAAACTAATTTTTTTTGTTGAAAAACATACCGCTTCAACTGTTTAATAACATAATACGGCAAGTTATTTTTATTACCACAAATATATAATAATAATTTTTATACTTTTAACCCCAAAAAATCTGCTAAAAATTCAAATATTTTCTTTCATAAAACACTAATTATATTTTTCTTAATTTTACTGTTATGACTTAATATTTATATTAAATACAGAAATATATTCGAATTTAAAAGAAATACTTATTGCAAAATCACATAATGATATTCATTGATTGACTAGTTATATCGTCCACATAAGACAAAGGCATAACTTCGTTATGTATAAGTTAAGTATGCTCTCTACAATGAAACTTTAATTTCGAGGGATTAGAAATTAATACTGGAACGGATACAGGAATGAGGTGGTGGTTGCCCACATGAGAACCACAAGGTGTTAGCATAATATTGGATTGCCGAGTATCCAAAGTCCAAACCAAGTGTCCAGCCATAGTAACGCATGTGTACTTCGAGCTTTTAAGTTCCATTTTGATATGAATGAGGAAGAGGGAAGGGAAACATTTTAGATGAACTAATTAGTTGTTTATTTTTTTTTTGCTTTTCTTTCCTAAAATATTTTATTTTTATATATCAATAATTATAGAGTAAAGGAAATCGTAGGCAATTTTAAAATGGAATTTGGTTACGATCGCATGAAAGAGTTCAAGGCTTTTGATGACACTAAACTTGGTGTTAAAGGACTAGTACATGCTGGTTTAGTAAATATTCCAAAGATGTTCATTCGAACATATGATGAACTCATGGATGAGCACAACCAGGGACGGAGGAAGGCATAGTGAGTCTAGGCCACTCTAATTAAAAAAAAAGATCTTATAAATTTATAGATAAATTTTTATTTAATCCATCAAAATTTGATTTTTTATATAATTCTGGTTCACTCAAAATTAATTTTTTAAAAAATTTTATATTTATATAAAAAATTTTAATTCTTAGTGCCCATTTGGCATAGCTTATAGAAGGGAAAAATCAACTTTTTTGAGTGAAAAACTGATTTTGGCTCAGTTTATAGTGTTTGATAAATATCAAAATTAATAAAAACAAATATCTGGATAGCTAAAATTTAACTTTTTGAATAAGTTAGAAATTAAAATTTTTCAAGATAGCTGAATTTTAGATAAGTTAGAAATTAAAATTTTTCAAGATAGTTAAATTTTAGATTAAAAGTATAATTGATTTTAAAAAAATAATGGTCAAAAATATCATTCACTCTTGTTAATAATAACAAATCTACTTATTATTAGTTTATAAGTAGTTTTTATATTATATTTTACCAAACACAAATATACAGTTAATTATTTTTAAAAATATCACTTTTAGGAATAGAATTTTTTTTCATATAAAAATTATTTTTATAAACTGTATCAAACTAAGTCTTAATATGCTCATTACTAATTTATTCGGTTTTGTCTATGAGTTCAACCACAGTCAAAGCACCCACAGCGGTCTTCCAGTCATTGATCTGGACGGCATTTTGACTGATCATTGTGGGAATATTATTGATCGTGTCCGAAGTGCATCGGAGGAATGGGGGATTTTTCAAGTGGTGAATCATGGAATACCACTAAGAAAAAATGATAGATGCTGTAAAAAAAACAATTTAATGAGCAAGATATATTGGTGTGAAGAAAGAGTTATATTCCCGTGATACCAATAGAAGAGTCAGATTTAACGGTAATTATGATTTGTTTTACACTGAACGAGCTGACCAGAGAGATACATTATCTGTTTCTATGCATGGATGGGACCCTATTCACCCTACCGAGTTACCTGCCATAGTCAGTATTAATTAATTTATTACAGCTGGATTTTTTTTATTGATGATTTAGTATTTCAAAGAGTAAAGTTCTATTTATATTTATTTTTTTATTTAAAAATTTAAATTTAAATTATTATTTAAAAATAATAAATTATTTATCACTTAAATTAATATATATTTATTATTCTGTATATATTTTAATTTACAATATTAAATTAAAAAGAAACAAAAAGAAAAGAAAAAAAGAAAGTCTTTCAATTACATACAGCCTTTTGTTAATTAATTGGAAATTTCCATAGGTCCATGTGGATACAACATGAAACAATAGATACATTCCTTTCCTCTTACAGCTCGTATTTATTAGCCTCAGTGTAGAGTTTTATTCCATTCGATATTAATACTATTAGCAGCTTATTCAGAGTCTATAATCATTAAGGCTGGGCTTCTCAGAGAGTTTTTTGTTAAAGAAACTAGCAACGTATTCACTTACTAGAACTTCTTTATACTTTGGGGGATTTTCTTCCGATAACAATTCTTTGATCGGACCATACACCCTTGCCGGTGGAGCAACACGCCCAGCAAAAAACACTATGGCAGAAATTCTTGGAACTCGGCTAGGAAGCACCCTGTGCACATTGCTCTTGAACTTGTCATTTGATACAATCTGATTCAAATGAAGCTATAACTAATCAATCACTTCCAAACCGTATATAATAATTATAAGCAGTACTGAAAATTTGTTAGATTATTGGAAGGGACGCTGTCAGGATTTGAATCTTTTCGTATTACACTACATGCATATAATGAGTAGTGGATCCAATATTTTAAATGAGAGGATAAAAATTTATAGAATCATTTTTTTTTTTATAAAGTTATATATAAATATAAAATTTAACTATAAAAATTTTCAAAGTTAGAGAGAGATAAAAAAAAATAAAGAAAAAATCTGCAAAATTAAAAATTTTTGAGGACAAATATGAAAAATTAAAAATTATAGGTATAAAATTAAAAAAAAAAAATTATGAAATTAGAGAATCACCTATAAAAATTTTATGAATTAAAAAGATAAAAATAAAAAAATAAAAAATTAACCCCTTATATCTAAACATGTACAACTAATTATAATATATATCCAAGCATATAATTGAACTATGTAAAATAAAAAATAAAAAATATGCTTGAATAAATTCTCCCTCTTTTATATATATATATATATATATATATATATTTGGGCTCCACGTAGCTCCGCCACTGCATATAACCACTAAGACAGTGGTCAATCTAAAAAAAGAGCTGTCAGGATTTGAATAAGTTTTGGTATAATAAATTAAGTAGTTAAATGCAAAAGAGTAGAAACATGGTAAATAATGTTTACCTGAAGAAGGTCTCCAATGTTTACTACCAAGCTTCCTGGAATATGTTGAACATCAACCCATTGATTATCATGAAGCACTTGGAGACCACCAGTCTCATCTTCAACAAGAACTGTCAGGAATGTATTATCAGTATGCTTGGTTACACCCATGGCCAATTCTGGCTCAGGACATGCTGGATAGTAGTGACAAACAAGGGTGCGACCCTTGTTACACTCTATAGATTTCAGGTAGTCAGGTTTCAAACCAAGAGCTTCTGATAGTAATTCGAAAAGCATATCTCCAATTTTTCCAATTTGATCTATGAACTCAACAGCTTCTTCTCTATAAGGGCAAACAAAAATAAAATAATAATGTAAATTAGTATATGTGCAGTCCTGGCTCAGTATTTCAAGACTGTAATAAATTAATATATACCTGACTATGGCAGGCAACTCCGTAGGATCAACGTGGTCTGATCTAAGCATAGAAACAGAAAATGTGTCTCTCCAGTCAGCTCTTTCAGATTGAAACAAATCATGATTACTATTAAATCTCACTCTAATATTCGTATCACGGGAATATAAATCCTTTTTCACATCAATAACTTGTTCGTTAAATTTTCGTACAGCATATATTATGTTACTTAGTACACTTAAGGGTATACCATGATTTACTACTTGAAAAAATCCCCATTCTTCCGATGCGCTCCGGACTTGATCTACAATCGTACGACGATGATCGGTCAAAAGACCAGCGAGATCAATGACCGGAAGACCAATGTGGGTGTTCCTGGGATGGTTGAGATCCTCTATAAGTTCATCGGATGATCGCATGAACATCTTAGGAATATTCACCACACCGGCATCTACTAGTCCTTGAACACCAAGTTTTGTGTCATCAAAAGCCTTGAGCTCTTCTTTACGATCATAAATTTTGCCTTTGTTGCCTATGACTTCCATTTCCTTCATTCTATAATTAATTAATGTATATGAATAATATGAATTAAGGTGCTACACAGATTAATTTATAGGCGTTACCCATAAACTAGCTAATGGTTAAATTTGGTATCTTGTGCAATTAATTTAATGTTAATTTGATACTGAATATTGGCTATATTTTCAATGTAATAAGTTGCCTAATTTAAATAAAACACAATACATCACACTATTGCTGTCATTAATAGAATTTCCCTAGGTTGAATTTGACTCTTTCGGAGATAGAATACAATTTTTTTTTCTTTGATTGATGGTTTGGCTTTTACATCCATTATATGTGGGTTGGTTTGGACGCTTTGCGAGTAATATCAAATTTATATATTTGATTTGATAAATCTTTATGCCAAAACAAATTAAAATTATATGAAATTATGATTTTATTTATTAAAAATTATATCGGATTTGATTTAGACTAAATTAAATTTTATATCAATTTTAAATTTGAATTGATTTCTATTAAACACTTATATTAACTTCTAAAAATTGTAAAAAATAAAAAAATATTTATAAATATCTTAAGAAAATATTTTTAATATATATATGTATAAAATAAAATATAAATTAAGAAATAAAAAGAGATTAATATTAATTATATTTAAATTAAAATTATAACCATTAAAATGAAAATGAAAAAAATAAATATAAGATATTTTTAAATGAAATTATTATGAAATTATCTCCTAAAATATTATTAAATATTTTGATGAATTATTCAATTAATAATACCTTTTTATATTATTATAATTTAATAAATTAAAATATATTTTTATATATTTAATACTTCATATTAATTCGGCTTATTAAATTATAAATCAAATCAAAAATTCAGTTTGCTTAATTTTTGAAATATGACCAGTTTTATATATTTGCAAACCATGATTTTTAATTTAGTTTGGATGAAATTGATCAAGAGCTAATTTTTATTTTTTCGTACAACCCTGTTTAAGCAATGGAGTCCTATCCCTCTTCTTTAATTAATTTTTCAAGATAAAATACAAACTTTCATATTTCTTATTAGTATGATGTTTAAATATTAATTCCACTATATTTTTTTATTTTTTTTTATAGATGAGATTAATTATGATTTGAGAAAAAATCATATCTTCCAACAATACTCAGTAAATTTGTACATTCTATAATGGAAATTTTTTTATCTATATTTAATGTATGTTCTTTTCTCATACACTCAAATTAATATATAAAAAGAAATTTCACCAATATGATTCTTATATTTATTATTGTTACTTAGTATCTGTGATAATATATTTATATTATATTTTTTACTCTAAATATTATTATATTATGTCATTGGATTGATATATATACTAAATGTATGTAATATTGACTCGGACTATAACAGTGTGTTAAACTGAACATCAACCTCGGTGAGTGCCAAAATCAAACAAGAAAATTAGTAATACACCTATAAATTCGTTTTTCAATTAAAATAAATAAATAAATAAGTGCAGAGTCTATGGCAGTTGTTGAATCCTAAGTGTAAAAAAAATAAAAATAAAAGGTACTTAAAAATTGATTCTCCACATTAATTGACGTTAAAATCAAAGCCTGGATCCAGTATGGAAGACCGCCTAAGATACTGAATCATAATATATGCTCCTGGGATAAGGTTGAGCCACATTCAAATTCTGTTTCTATTTGGTGTGGTTTTGCACTCTTGCTATTTTAATGTTTTTATTTTCGCCACTCCAAGTAGTTATCTACTATGCTGTAATACTAGAAACTAATGCCAAACAACACTGATCGAGAAAAAATAGTCCTTCCTTAATGCTAAGACAGAAAAATAAAAAAATAAAAAAACCATTAGGCTACTAACACAGTATTAATATTCCAAATTGTCTTTGGATGACAAAACTTTAATAAAATATTATAAATCAAAATATATTCTAATTTTGAATTTGTAGTTTGATATATGATTATGGTGAAAATTTTGATGAATTTAGTGAATTTTATTAAACAGAAGAAATATTTAGGCTTATATTTAATCTTATTACAAGAAGTAAAAAATTGATAAAAGTTATTAAAAAGTGAGAATTAGGTTTGAGTTGTGGTATAGAATGATCTAATTTATTTGGCAACCTTATTTAAAAGAAAAAAGTTGTACCTCATGAACTGTGACATTAAAAATTATTTGGATAGTACGAAGCCTACTAACATACCATAACCAATTGATACAAATTAAACAAGAAAGATTCTACCTTATAAAATTATAAGAATGAAACCTACCTATATCTGCCAGAGACAAATGCCAATGCAATATTATAAATGGTTAGATAGTGCCATGATTTATATATCTATCTATATATATAATGTTAAATAACAAGGTACGCTATGCAGATTTGACATAATCAAACAGATGAAGTTTCTGTGCAATTAACCTGTTAGGTTATTTTATTTTAGTTCTTTAACAAGAACAGTACTATAGTAAATCATTTTAAAATCTAAATGGTTTTAAGAGCAAACTCAATGAAGAAAAACAAATAGAGGCACTAAGTTGAAGGTAATTTTCCTTGAATCCTAAATCTGAAAATTTTCCTCCAGATATGCTACAAAATAATAATCTACTAAAAAATGGAAATAATATAGTTTTAGATTTAAAAGTACTATTTTCAGAGGATTTTTCTAAAGAAAAATCTGCCCTAGAGAAAAAAAAAATCTGAATATATAGGAGTTCAAACTTCAAGTACAAGAATTCAGGAGGGAGACTGCTATTTTCGCGCCATCAAGTCCTACTAAGTATACTTTAGCAACATAATCTCTCACAGTAGTTTCTTTGTATAATGGGGGATTTTCTTTTGACAGCAATTCCTTGATCGGCCGTAGTAGAGCAAGTGTTCTGCTCCAGAAAATGAAGCTATCGAGATTCTGGGTCCAATAGTGTTTGCTAATACCCTGTGATATACGCTTTTGAATTTATCATTGCTCATTAGCTGCTTAAAAACACAAAATTTAATTAGAAGACGATCTTGATTATTATTTTTACATAAATAAATATATAACTGAAATAATGTAATTAAATTTGAAGTCAACTGCTACCAATTGTCAACAATTGAAATGATTAATAGGGCTTCTTAATAATAAAATGTTATGAATCCAATATAAATCTCTCTCCCTCATTTAGAACGCAAAAGATCATTAAATCATAAAGATTTTATTATAGTTATTATATTTTCTAAGATTAAAATTAAAGTAGCTAGACTTGCCTGAAATATATCTCCCCCGTTTACCATCAAAACTCCAGGAAGTGGGATAACGTTATCAAGAAATCATTATGATTTGTATTTGACTTTTGCATTTGTATTATGTGAACCAATATAAAATAAACATTCAATAAGTACCATGAACGACGCTAAGACGGAGCTAACCTTATATTTTCAAGTATATTTCTAGGTCTATCTTTGTAACTTGAAATGTTCAAGTGCAGAATTTCCATCGAGCCCTTTTGAATCATAGTAGGAAACGAAGTCTTTTACAGTAGTTTCACCATATACGGGAGGATTTTCTTCTGACAGTAATTCCTTGATTGGACCATACACCCTTGTTGATGGATAAAGATGTGGCGTGAAAAAACAAGCTACGGAGACTCTAGGACCAACATGATTTGCCAATACCCTGTGCTCTACACTCTTGAACTTATCATTTGATATAAGCTGCAATCTCACAAGAAATTTTATATATAAATGTCCAAGTAAAATTAAAAGGCCTTTAATTTTCAGATTTTAAAAGGGCTTAATTACCTGTAAAAGATCTCCAATGTTTACAATTAGAGCTCCAGCCACAGGAGGAACATCAATCCAATAATTCTGATGAACAATTTGAAGTCCACCAATCTGGTCTTGAAGTAGGATAGTAAGGAAATCAGGGTCAGAATGTTTAGTGGTGCCCATTGTCAACTCTGGCTCAGGGCACGCTGGATAATAATGACTAAGAAGAGCATGCCCTTTCGGGCAATCTAACTCTTTCAGATGATCAGGCTTGAGCCCAAGTGCCTCAGATAGCAATTCAAACAAAATTGTCCCTAATTTGTGAACTTGTTTTGAATACTCTATCATTATATCTCTGCAAACTCAATAAGAACTGCAAATTTACAAACAATTCACTAAGATCATAACAATTCACTAATTTAAAGAGCAATCTAATGTATAAATTACCTGCAAACCAGAGGCAATTCTTGTGGGTCAAGTGGATCAGGACCCATAACACAAAACAAAGTATCCCTCCAATTAGCATATTTTGATTCGTACAAATCAAAATTACTCACATATTTCACTTTCTTCATCAATTCTCTGCTATAGTACTTCTCCTTTATCTCCCCTGGCATCTCGTGGAACCCTCGCACCGCCGCCAACATCTCATCCAGAACTTTATTTTCCATCCCATGGTTCACCACCTGAAAGAACCCCACCTCCTCCGCAGCCCGCCGAACTCCAGCCACAGCCTCTGTGCGGTTTCCCTCCATGTTTTGAAGGTCAACAACAGGAACTTTAAACTGGGCATTGAGGTGGTGATCTGAATTATGATTGCTCGCGGCGAGTTCCTCAGATGGGCTGATGAAAATTTGGGGGACTTTAGTGATGCCGGCATCGACAAGACCTTTGACACCGGCTTTTGACTCATCGAAGGATTTGAGGTCTCGGTATCGGTCGTCCGTTGTAGAAATTCCGGCGAATGAATCTCCGATGACCACCATAGTAGTTTGTTAGGACATCAATTTTTTAATCGCACCGCACACTCCCGTGATATTGAGTTGTATCTATAAAGGGCCGTGATACCCATTTAATTGCTTAAAAAAAAAACAAGAGAGACTTTTGTCGGAGTTTTTCTATAAATATAATTCATAATATTTCACCCTCGCACGTGAATCTTTGAAGAATAGTATCTGCGCTGTAATGGTGACCATATCTAATTAATTATGAGGATAAATTAATTTAATTTTTAACGTCTCAAAAATTTAACATAATTAATATTTTAATTTTTATTATTTAAAATTAAAATTTTAATTCCTGAGTTTTATATTATTGACCAACACTATAGAAATAATTAAAAAAAAAAAAACCGATGCTATAGTTATTGTTTGTAAAATTATAGAATTTTTTACCATATTTTGATCTTTAATATTTTAATTTGTATATAAAACTTTTAATGCTAAAATCTAAAAATATAATGCACTTTATTAATCTTTCAATTATTATATTATAAAACACTCTAAACTTTCAAAATCGGATATTTTTCAAAAAATTTTATTATTAAGTTAACATTTTAAAAGGGTACTACAAGTTTTAATTTTAAAAAGTAAATCCTAAATTTTTCATTGAACTTATAGGAGATATATTGTGAAATGAATCTAATAGGCGACGCTTCAGAACTTCAGCCTCAAACTCTCCCAACAGAGCTCAGCTAATCCCGCTTGTTGCTTTTGAATTTCTTCTTTAAGATTTTAAATCTAAGACCCAGTATCCACAAGACCCTTCGTAACAGTTTTTGTTTCTGCTTCAAATTGGTCTAAACTCGTAGCAATCACTTTCTTCTAAGCTGACAAATGGAAATTGTAGAGTATGTGGAGCAAGAGAAACAGTGCTATATAGGTATGTATAATTAATATGCCTAATTTGCAATGACTCAACGGGCAAGATTTGAACACAAAAAAATAAAAAATAAAAAGAAAGGAAGCTGCACTTGCTTTTTGACCTCAGCTTATTGAAGAAAAATCAAAAGTAGGCAGTGACAATCTGTAATTCAAGCGTTCAAAGAAGTCTACTGGTGCCATAGAGAGAAAAGATGCAGAATTTTTAACTTTAACACATTGTTCACCATATGAACAACTGTGAGGAAGGAATTATCAGTAGTATGCATATAGTTAGTTACCAAGTACACCATGTTACCATCAAAACAAAATCCCTCTGCACTACCACTTGTTTTAAGATACACATTCGAATATAGTTTTCCAGATACTGATTAACACATTCACAGTTTGAGATATTGCAGTGCAGAGGTTCCATCAATCCCTTTCGAGTAAACTTTAGCAACATAATCGCTTAATGTAGTTTCTTTGTATATTGGGGTATTTTCTTTTGACAGTAACTGCTTGATTGGTCCATAGAGCCTGGAGGAAGAGGAAGTTTCTTGCTCCAAATGTGCTCTGAAGAAACAAGCAACTGAGATTCTTGGTCCAATGTTTTTTGCCAATACTCTGTGATATACGCTCTTGAACTTATCATTGCTCAATACCTGCTCAAAAACAGATGAAATACAAATAATTAGATAATCTTAATCAAATAAAATCTTATGAATCAAAATGCTAGATCAAGAATATTGGAACTGAAATGCAGAGAGATAACTAAAAGGCTCAAGGATTTACTATGATTAATACTTGCCTGTGACATATCTCCCACATTTACTACTAAAGCTCCAGAGATAGGAGTAACATCAACCCATTGATCATCGTGGAGGACTTGAAGGCCACCCAATTGATCTTGTAAGAGTATTGTAAGGAAGGCACTATCAGTATGCTTGCCAACACCCAAAGTCAAGTCTGGTTCAGGGCATGCTGGGTAGTAATGACCAATAAAATAAAGTCCTTCTGCACAACCAAGATCTTTCAAGTGGTCGGGGTTGAGTCCAAGAGCTTCCGATTGCAATTCGAATAATGTTTTCCCCAAATTCATTACTTTGTTGGAGTAAACAATCATGATATCTCTGTTAATTAAGTAAAAAGTTAGCAAAATGAGTGAAAATGTTACTAAATGGCTAATTGATGTACATCGTGAACATACCTACACACTACAGGCAATTCCTGAGGATTGGGTGGATTAGGAGCCATTGCACAATATAATGAATCCCTCCAATTAGCTTCCTTGGCTTGATAAAAGTCAAAGTTGGTATTATAAAACACCTTCCTCTTTTCATCTCGTGAAAAGAACTGTTTCTTCACCTCAGTGTCTTGCTCATGAAATCTACGAATCCCATCAATCATACCATCCAAAACAGTTTGAGGAATTCCATGATTGATCATTTGAAAGAAACCCCATTTCTCACAAGCTTCTCTAAGTTGATCTATCACCTTTCTGCGTAAGCTTTCATCAGTATGTATACCATTCAAGTCTATAATTGGTATGCGATGCTTATTGTTGCCTGCACATGGCAAATCATTGATCTTGGACCGATCATGAATGAATATCCTGGGGAGCTTTGCAACCCCGGCATCTGCAAGACCCTTTACACCAGCTTTTGTTTCATCAAAAGCCTTTAGTTCACTTTTCTTATCATAATTGCTTTCAATTTTTGCTTTAAATTTATCTAAATTTGTAGCCATTACTTTCTTTCTTTTGCTGAGAAATGGAAATTGTATAGAGTGCAGTGCAGAGATAATACTATAATATAAGAGACCTGGCTTGCAAAGAATCACTAGAGAAGATAAAGTTAAACATAAAAGAACAAGAAAGCTGATCTCAATTTTGTCTCTGCTGGATTAAAACATGAAAGATACTGACAACTTGCTTGGCAGCTGTAATTCAACTGATCAAACAACTAGAACTGGTCCAGGACCAGGATCAAAGCTCCAGCAAAATTTAAATAATACTACATTACTCTTTACAATTTTTTTTTTCAACACAAGTAAAATAATACAACATTAACCTTTAATCATATTATTTTCTTAAAATTTCTTTTGCATAGAAGTTTGAATTGTTAAATTTAGTCTTAAAGACTAAGTTTTAAGAATAACCATTTAGCAATTTTGACAAATACTTAATTAATTACATAAAAAATTTAAATAATTTTTATATTTTAGCTTTATAATAATATATAAATATATTTGTAACAAAAATGAATAATATTTTTAAACAATGAAAATTGAAAGATAACAATTTTTATAAACCAGATTAAGGTTTTATAAAAATTAGAAGTATATAAATGGGTGAAATTTTTACAAAAAGCTTTACTTGATTAATGTTTTCAAATTGAATTTTGCTAATCCAATTAAATTAAACAAAATTATTTTCTCTGTGACATTTTCATCATTCCTTAATCCCCATTAGTTAACACAATCGAACTCTCCAAAAACCTGGTTACATATACATGTTTTATGGAACCATTTTCTTAGCTTTGCATATATATGTGACAAGCTTAATTATACACGACCTTTTGCAAATAGTTTGTTTGAATAAAAGTCTACAACTTTACTAGCCTTCTAAGGAATCAAGTAGACAAAATAAAACATTATATAGACCTTATATCTGCAGCCAATTTCACAACTTGAAATGCTCTAAAGCAGATATCCCATCAAGTCCTTTAGAATAATAGTGTGACATATAGTCCTTCAGAGTAATTTCTTGGAAAACTGGTGGATTTTCTTCTGATAGCAACTCTTTAATTGGCCCATATACTCTTGAGAGACTCTCTAGAGGACCATGCTGTCTGCAAAAACATGCCACTGAAATTCTTGGACCTACAGTTTTCGATAGTACTCTGTGTTGGGAGCTTTTAAATTTATCATTAGATATTAACTGCAAAGAACATAAATGGAAAATAATTAAACTCTGCAATTCATTAATTTATTGTAGTGTTCTGTTCACTACGTGTCTAACAGCCTAAGCCATTATTATTTTTATTATTATTATTTTTTGTTGGAACAGCCTAAGCCATTATAACTGTACTTGTGTTAGTCAATTCAGATCATTTGGCACATAAACATCATACAGTAAAACAAGAAGAGAGGAAGTTACTAATTAAGTTGGATTTGACATAAAATAGGTAATTACCTGTAACAAATCTCCCAGGTTTATTACAAGAGATCCTCGAGTTGGGGTGACATCAACCCATTGATTTTCACAAAGGACTTGAAGGCCACCAATTTGATCTTGTAGAAGCACAGTGAGGAAGCTACTATCAGAATGGCTACTAGTGCCCAATGTCAACTCTGGTTCAGGGCAAGCTGGGTAGTAATGACCCAGCAACAATAGCCCCTCTGCACAACCTATATCTTTAAGGTAATTTGGATTGAGCCCCAGTGCTTCAGACAGAAACTCAAACACTGTATTTGCTAATGCTTGAACCTTATTCGAGTAATCCATTATTATCTCTCTGACAACATCCATCAAACAAATTTATGGAACAAATATAAAATTGATTCTAAAAAAAGGATTGTGTTATATGAATCTTTGATACTTACCTGAATACATCAGGCAATTCTTCTGGATTTGGCGGGTGAGGAGCCATGACACAACTCAGGGTATCTCTCCAATTAGTAGTCGGAGCACTGTACAGATCAAAATTGGAATTGAAATATACCTTCTTTCCGGTGTGATCTCTAGAATAAATCTCTTTTTTTACTTCACTATCTTGCTCATGGAATTTGCGTATCCCATGAATCATCTCATCCAAAATAGTTACTGGAATACCATGGTTGACTACTTGAAAGAAACCCCATTTCTGGCAAGCATCTCCAATTTTGCAAACAATCTCAGCTCGTAGACTCGCATCTTTATCTATGCCTTCCAAGTCTATTATGGGTATGGTGAATTTATTATCAGCTGAAGTAATCGAATTATTCTTGATCTGGGATTGATCATGGATGAATATACGAGGGATATTTGCAACTCCAGCATCTACAAGGCCCTTCACGCCGGCTTTCGTGTCATCGAAAGCCTTTAATTGGGTTTTCCGGTCATAAGCAGCTTCAATTGTGCCTGAATCTGTAGCCGGCATTCTCTTTTCAGGGAATCAAAAAAGAAGATAAATAGAGGTCAAACCGGAAGTAATATAAAAACAACCAGCCAACCGCTTCAATCGGGGCTGGAACCTACTGAGCCACACATTAACAATCTTTCCACAAATAAAAGTCAAAAAAATTCAGCAGCTGGTAGCCGCTATAAAAAAATTTAAATTATTGTTCTAATTTCTTATAAAAAATTAACTAAAAGGTTTCTTTAAACAAAAGTAAAATAATATTATATTACTCTTTAGGATAACATTATTGGCACAATAAAAAAACACTCTCATCATAACTTACTAAATGTTTTATTTTTACAAAGATATGTCTTTTTCTTTATCCATTTTTAACTGTGAGATTCTTTTATTAACTCTTTTTCTCTATTTTTTATTCACTCTCTTTTCTTTATTTCCTCCTACAAAACATCAATTCTTTATTTTACCATGACTCATTGCTTTTCTTTTCCTCTCATCTAAATGTTATAATATGCTCTTTGATTTTTATTTTTTTTTGTCTTAAATTTACATCCTCAAATTTTATAAAAAATAAAAAACTCTCAGTAAAAATAATTAAAAAACTAAAAATTAATAAATTTTTCAAGATGTTGTCATCATACATAATAATTTTAAGAAAAAATTACAATTAAAAACTATTATAAAATTAAAAAATCTTAATTTTAATTAAAACTAAAAAATAAGTTATTCAATAGTAAAATAACTACAATAGTACAATGAAAATAAATATAAAATGTTCATCATAATAACTAAATAAAGTTCTCAAAAAATAATTGATGACAAATATAATATTTAAAATATATAAATTAGAAAAAAAAAATTATGCAAAATGGCATGCAAAATACTTTAGCTTATTTAGCTAAAAAAAACATAACATGAAAATTTCCAATTTAAAAAACTACAAATTAACATAAAATGCATATTATTTTATATTCTCAATTACAATAATTATATTAGAGATATGGATAAACATCTTTATATTTCATTTGTTATTTATCCTTATCTTTCTGTTACAATTTTCTTTGTATGATTGCATCTCTTTTGTACTATATATACGTGTATACATCAAGTTCATAAAATATTAGCTATCTTCATTCTTCATCTGTTTATATTCAGGGAATCAAGAAATGAAGATAAGATATCCCAAACATGTCGTTTAACGTCCACACATTTTTAGCGAGAGGATAATGAGTAGAAAGAAGCAACAATCATTGAGCTTCAGTTCACAAATTGTCAGATCGCAAATTCTAATTAACTCAAATAGAAAGTCCAAGAAAAAATCAACTAACAGGACTGGAAGCTAATCAATGGCCGACCATGGGCTGAGCTTTTTGGATAGCAACGACTAAACGGCCCTGAAGTCCTAATAATAAAGTTTTGAAAATATTACACAAATAAACTATTTTTTATTTTTTTTTTTCATTTTATGATTTTTTTTTTATTTTTTAATATATATTTAATATATGTGTAATATATTTTTAGTATATATTTAATATATATTTGACATATGTCATATTTTTAAAAAAATATTTTTAAATATGTAATATTTTTAAATATATAATATTTTTGAAAAAAAAAATTCTAACAATAAAAATGAAATATTTTTTTAAATATTTTTGAAAAAATCCCTAAAGTTTTTGTCTAGCTGGCCCAAAGTTTGATTCAAGAATAGCCATGGCAAGTTTATATTTTCCCCACAGAAAGAAAATATATAACATTATCTTTTATATTAAAAACAAAAATTAATCTCTAATTTTTTCAAAATTAGTATATTTAAAAAATTTTAATTATTATTATAATTGTAATATCTAAAATATTATTTTGTATTTAAACAAATTTTAGGTAAAAAGTATAATATTTTGAAGAATTAAAGTATTTATAATATATTTAATATTTTATTTTAGTGGTAAGCTAAAACCACCTTAACAGTGGATGTCAATATTTAATTTTCACTAATATAAAATTATATGTATTAGATATTGTATTATTATTTGATATGTAATTGAGAAAAATATTATATCAATAATATTTATCCGATATGATCAAAGTTTATTTCTAAAATTTTCTCAAAAAGGAAAGTAATTTTTCATTTAAATTTCACAGAATACTTCAAAATAATTTTTTTTTGGAATAAAAAAAAAAGAAACAAAGAATTGTAGTATACAGCTCCTAGAATATTAAACAAATGATTATCTACATATAAATTACTTTCTAAGTGAGTAAGTCAGACTGTATTAAAATTCGTTTATTTGAAAATATAAAAATCCAAAGCATTTCATTTTTTTTCTCAACAAACTTTTAATTTTTTTTTAAGAAAAGCAATAAACTCATTAACCTCTTTCTCATCTCTATTAATCAACTGCATCATTAACCCTCAAACTTCAAAATAATTTAACTATACTCTCAAACTATTTTTTTTTTCCTATAATTTTTTTGAAAATTTTAATTTTAATGTCAAATAGATATTTTTGCAATTGGAGATGTTAAATTAAAATATCCCAACTTAATTATAAAATATACAAAAAATACTTTTTGTTTTATTTATTAACAGAGACTTTGACCTTTTTTTTTTTTATTCATTAACAGAGACTTTATTTTAGAAAGTATAAAAACATAGCATTATATTATATCTAGCATCTAAAACTATTATTGATGTACTCTCGAATATAAAAAGAAATTATAAACAGACTTTCTCACAAGAGTATATGCATAACAAGTTCCCCAAGCCTTGAAATTTCAAATCTCTCGAGTCCACTTTGCAACTTCAAATGTTGGAGTGAAAGTACCATCAAGGCCTTTGGACAAGGAGAAATTCATATAGTCTTTCACCTCTGTTTCTCTATAAACTGGAGGGTTTTCTTGTGACAACAATTCCTTAATTGGTCCATAAACTTGTGAGGCACTACTCTCCGTCTGCCTCAGTGGCCTAAAAAAACAAGCCACTGAAGTTCTTGGCCCAACTTTCTTTGCTAACACTCTGTGATTAGCACTAATTAACTTGTCATTTGAGATGAGCTGCATAAAATAAAGACATGGAAATTTTACAAAGATTATTTTTTCTATCTGTATTTTCTATAGGCTTTGGTAATTGCATAATTTATTTTTTCTGTCAGTTGTATTAGTATTATAAGACAGATACTTGACAATTAAAACAAACAACAATCGAAATAATTATTATTTTAAAGTAATTTTAATTTTTTTAGTTATATTATTTTTATATTTATTAAATAATATTGTAACATTTAACATATTATTATAAAAAATTAAAATTTCATTTATTTAAATTTATACACTTAAAAAAATATCTTTTTTTTGTTCAAAAAATAATTTATAATTAATACTAATAATCAATAATATTACAATTTGTAAAATTATATGAATAATATAATTTTTGAAGTGTATTTAACCACTATCTATTATAAAATATAGAATAAAAAACATAGCATTATATCTAACATAAACTTGTGCACAAGTGTAAATAATTTTTAACAAACATTTTTTTTTTGAGCATTTCATTAACTTTTTTAACATAGCATTATATCTACCATCTAAAACCATAATAAACCATTCTGCAAAGAGAGAAAAAAAAATTCATAAGCAGACATTAATTTAGATACATAACAAATTCCACAAGTCTTGAAATTTCAAATCTCATTTTACAACTTGAAATGTTGGAGTCGAGATGTAATTTCAAAGCCTTTGTACAAGGGGAGTTCCATATACTCCTCCACCTCTGTTTCTCTATAAACTGGAGGGCTTTCTTGTGATAACAATTCTTTAATTGGTCCATAAACTTGTGAGGCACCACTTTCTGTCTGTCTTTGTGGCCTAAAGAAACAAGCCACTGAAGTTCTTGGCCCAACTTTCTTTGCTAACACTCTGTGATTAGCACTAATTAACTTGTCATTTGAGATGAGCTGCACAAAACATCGACATGGAAATTTTACAAAGATTATTTCTCTCTGTATTTTCTATAGGCTTTGATAATTGCATGATTTTTTTTACCTGTCAGTGGTATTAGTATCATATAGCAGACGCTTGACGATTAAAACAAACAGCAGTAGAAATAATCATTATTGTAATGTATAAAATCAAGCCAAGTAAAATTTTATGTACCTGTAAAAAATCTCCAACATTAACTATTAGAGCTCTATGCAAGGGAGGGATATCTACCCATTGATCTTCATGAAGAACTTGAAGGCCTCCAGTTTGGTCTTGTAAAAGTATAGTCATAAAATCACTATCAGAATGTTTGACAGTGCCAATGGTTAACTCTGGTTCAGGACATGGTGGATAATAATGGCCTACAATAGTCAGCCCCTTAGCACAACCCATGTCCTTCAAGTGGCGTGGATTAAGCCCCAATGCCTCTGATATTAACTCAAATAGCTTATCTCCCAATTGCATTACTTGGTTTGTGTACTCGATCACTATGTCTCTGCAATCAATTTAATTCACACTTACCATCAAGCACATAAACGGCATCAAAATAACAGGTTATTGAATTAAAAATTTACTATAATACCTGCACACATGAGGCAATTCTTGATGGCTGGGAGGATCAGGAGCCATAGCACAAATAACTGTATCTCTCCAATAAGTTGCTGGCGATTGATACAGATCAAAATTGGACATATAGACCACTTTCTTCAAGAAATCACGAGAATAGAACTCTTTCTTTGTTTCAGTGTCTTGTTCATAAAATCTCCGAATACCATTAATTATCTCATCCAAAACATTAATTGGAATTCCATCATTGATTAGCTGAAAGTTGGAAAATGAAGATTGAACAAGAGAGAGATAAGAGAATATTTGCAGTAATTTATTCATTGATTAAGATCATTATTTATACAGCTTTTGCAAGAATCAAATCAAATCAGATGCAACAAA
>CANXYC011078868.1:0-16052 GCA_948193065.1 Aleurites moluccanus | reverse complement strand
ATATATATGTTTTGTAGCATCATTACAATAATCAATCTTCTATAAATCATGATAAAAAATACTTGCACCTATCAGTACCATGTTCACATATAAAAATTTTATTAAAAAAAAAAATCGCACAAAAATTTTTTTTTAACCCCACAAAAAAAAAAAAAAAAAAAAAAAAAAAAAAAAAAAGATCCCCACTCCCTATCCAAATTAATATTGTAATTTCAAAAATAAAAACAGGACCCTTAATCTCTCTTCAATCTATCTTACCCAACAACAAAATAATAAGGAGTGGGACAAATCCCTCTTCAACCCAACTTAACAATCAACAAAATAACAATGAGAAAGAGAAATATAAGTGTTAATAACATCTTTACGAACCCAAGCATGTTATATAATCTGTCTACTTTCTCAGAAATTTTAATATGTTCATCCTTTAGAACGATAATTCCATCTGTTAAATCATTAAGAATTGATGGAATATTTCAAACGTTGGATTGAAACTCGATTGTTTGTATAGTTGAAGTCGATTTGAAGGTGTCTGCAGGTTTGCACCATCCCAAAAATAAACCACAAAGACTATCTTGGCAATAATAATACAACATGTTCTTATTGCCAATTAACTCTGAAATCCTAATGCCAGTTCGGTTCCCACATTTACATAATTTGTTTATATACCTCCCTTCCCAAAAACTATCAGAATGACTAAAGGACGACATCTTGAAAGATTGAACAATCTGAGATCAATTTTCCTTTTTAGATGAGGAAAAGCTCAGAGACAAAAAGGTTTGGGCGGCAAAAAGTGAGGAAAAAAAGATGAGGAAAATAGATAGAAGTTAGGGCAATTCTTCTTTTATACATGTTAAATGGGGATATTTTTAGTTTTTCATAAAATATTATATAATAAAATATTATAATCAGTATATTGTGAACAAAAAAAACTAAAAAATTTGACGGAAGGACGTTAATATTAGACGGTGTCAAAAAGAAAGAACGTAATCATGTATTTTTCAAAATTTAGAGATCACAATATTATTCGGATCAAAATTCAGGGACTAAATTACAATTTGCCCTTAATTTTATTATTTATTTATTTCTTTTTCCATCATTTTTTCATTTTAATTATTTAATTAATTTTTATTAAATGAATTTTTCTCTTAGCTTTAATAATTAATAATCCAATATTAAAATTTTAAATAACTTGAATAATTTAGCATTTTTAATTCATTATTCAACTCAGTATGCTTTTAATATTAAATTCAAATTTTTTAATCAAAATAACACCCAAATAGCAAATCTAAAATTCTAAATACACACGACATACCCAATAAATTTTCATTCAACAAACACTTTACAATTACAAAAAAAAAAAAAATAAAAAAAAAATAAAATAAATAAAAGACTATTTGAATGGGAAAAGCCATACACCTACAAACCCAAACTTGCATTCAAATAGCAATGAAAATATAGTAATAGCTGAATAAATTAATATAATTAGATTCATAAATTCTATTAACTAAAAAATATTAATTAATTAATTTAAAAAAGTATTTATAATTTAATAAATATATGTTTAATTAATTAATTTTTTTTTTACTTTACTAATCTTATAATCAATTTAATATGAATTAAATGAATTAAATAAAAAATATGTAATCAATTGCATACAAATTAATTGAAATAGATAAAAATATGTCATCAATTGAATATAAATTAATTGAAATGAATAAAAAAATATGTAACCAATTAAATATGAATTAAAAAAAAGATAAATTATATATAAATTAAATAAAGTGAAAAAATAAATGAGTATAATTACTTAGATTTTAAATAATTTTTAAGATCATAAATTAATAAAGTATATATCACAATCTATTATATATATATAATATTGATAAATTATTAATTTATAATATCAATGGAACCATATAATTATATAATAATTTTCAGAAAAATATTATCTTATTAATTTATTGAAATTATTAATTAACACATTAATTTAAGTTAAAATTATATAAAATTATTATATAATAAAAATTATTAATTTATTAAGTATTAATTTATAAAGATTTTATTGTGTGCAGTATGACTAAACAAATGTTCTTACCCAAATTTTAGACGTTTTGTCTTGATGAATAAATTTCACAAATAAATATAAGGGAATTATACAATAGTCAAAAGAGTTACTCCTTATGACGCAAATAACCACACAAGTTAAATTTATTGATTAAAAATATATTTTAAAAATTAATAAAATATATAACTTCAAATTTTTATGCATTATCTGATTTTTTAATGAATATTCAACCAATTGATGACTATATTTCAATTATTTCTTATTTTTTTTAATTAAAAATCCATTCGTCTCCCAATCTCATTAATTTAATTTCAATGAATTCATATATGCACTGTATCTTTGATGTAACACTCTTTTATTTTAATATAAAATTAAATTAAATTTGTGTAATGTTTGGGTTGAAGTGAAGGAAAAAAAGACAAATTAAATGAATGTGTATTGAGTTGAATAATAAATCAAAAATGCTAAATTAGTCAAAATATTAAAAAAATATATTATTATTAAGATTTCAACATTGAATAACTATTAAAGCTAAGAGAAAAAATTATTTAATTAAAATTAATTAAATGATTAAAAGGCAAAGAAGATGTAAAAGAAATGGATAATAAAATTAATGTGAAAATATCATAATGTGGGCCAAAATTTGCAAAATGCCCAAAAAATCAAATAGAATATTTAACACTGTTTGGTTTTGGGTTTATTTGGTTTAAAATTATAAAATTTAAAAACTTTAATTTAAAAAAAATTGCTAAAGGATTTATTAGCAAATAACTTAAAAAAAAGGATTTTTTTCATATTTTTTCTTTTTCATTTATTATTTTTTTAATATATATCATTATAAGTAATCGGTTATAGATTAGAATCTCATCTTTTACTTTTTTAATTTATTTTTAAATTTATTTATTTAATTTTGTTTAAATTTTTATTTTTTAACTAGAACATTCATTAGAAAAAAAAAAAAATTTATTCCTTATATTGATTGGATTAAAAATTAAAAATTTTCTAAAAATATAATTTTAATAAAAACTCTTAAATTATATATATATATATATATATATATATATATATATATAAAAGAGAAATAGGAAATTGTTATGTAAAAAATATATATATATAAATTTATTATATATATTGATTTGTATAAATTTTAATTAAAATTTACAAAAATATAATGATGTTTTATAAATAATTCTTAAAATATAATATCTAACACGTGGCGAATTTTTACATATATATATATATATATATATATATATATATATATATATATATATATATATATCATGATAAAATAAATAATTTTCCCCTTATGCAGCCATCCTTCCAAGCTTATCCAGTCAAATATCATAAATAGATGCGTTAATTACACTCTCAATGTTGAGCTTCAAAATTGAGGAGTATGAATTTTTGAAAACGAGTGAGGTACAATGAAAGCCACGAACAGCAATCAAAAAATAACTTTGATTTTACTACTCAATTCACTCAAATACTGATGATGTATGTCACATACTACTTTTTTGGAACATGACAATCCTAGGGCAAGATAAACTTAAGATCATCAGATACCCTTAAAATTCGTTAATATGTCAATTACAATCATTCATACTTGAAATCATTCATTTTTATTTATATTCTATTTGATAATTATTACTCTTATAAAAATTTTATCAGAGTTTTCCCTTTATTTTCAATTTAATTTCAGAACATATTTATCACATTATACCACCTGGATAGAAATTACACTCTTAATTTTTGGCTATTCTTATAACTTCAACTTTATAATTTATTAAAATATTCATAACACTTCTATAATATTTAATTCACTAACTTATTCACATTATTCGCATTTTATTTCAATTGTAATTTTTATTAAACAAAACATTTATATACTCACACAATTACCTACCTAACAGTACCATGGAACTTTAAAAGTACATAAATATGATTCCTCAAATAAATAATTACATTGAAATTCTTGACGTCCCAAGTCGGAAAAATGGATGACTTGGGAAATAGCTACCATTACAACCTTGTTCCTGAAAAATAATAAATAATTACAGGAAGAGTATAATAATACTCAGTGAGATAAGTAAACATCATTAAACATGAAGGTCAAATGGATAATAATATGAAGAGTTGATAACAATTTAAATAATAATGAATGTGATGAGTAATTGCAAGTAAATAAATTTTGTATATCAAAGGTTAGGAGTTTGCACACTAAATACCAATGGCGTATGGAAAGGATAATAAATAACATTAGGTAAGATTATAGATTTCAATGGTAAGCAATATGGAATAAGTTTGTCATTAGCATTGCATTCACATGTATAAATATGTAGAAAAGACATATATTGGGTCTTGAACACATATCACACTTAATTTTAGCTTTCATGTGTAAATTACGTAAGGCGGACCAGACCTCACGGCTAAAATAAGTCCCTTCCTAACTAGAGTAAAAACTATAAAGAAATCATTGTGTACAATGCCGACGGTACTTACCCACTACCCCGTCGATAAGGTAGCTCTGTCAATTCCATATAATCAGGCTAAAGCGGTCAATAATATTATCAAGTAATTATTAGAAACATTACGGTACAATGACATTCAAAAGGTAAATACGGGCTCAATTATCAATAAGTGTCATTGCATTTCGATAAATATATTTCAATTCCTTTACTAGATACAAAGATAGCTTATCAATAATATTCATTATGGTATATGTTGAACATTTGGTGTACCTGAAATTTAGGATATTATGGTGCAAGTTCATTAAAAATTCAACATCAAAATCAAATTTTACAAGTGAACAATGTTATAGGCATTTCAATTTCGATGATAAATCAATGGCAATAGAGTAAGTTAGGATTGGTTTATCAAAGAATGATCAATGCCAATAACAAAGAAGCATTCGGTCAAGAAGGATAAATACTTATTTGAAATCAATAATTCTAGTTATGAATATGCATAACGATGTATACATAACTCACCTTGCTATACAACTTCACATCACTTCCTCACTTAGAACTTCCACTTACATCATCTTTATCATTCGAAACTACACATCAATTAGATATTAAAATCAATATTTATTTATATGTCAAATACTACTCTTAATTTTAATTTACTTAATACTCGTATATTCCTTAACCTGGGATTATAGCTTTTAAACTTTTACTTATTTTCCTCATTCTGACAGTCTTTATTATTTTGCCTATAACTCATGTTATACATATCCAATTATTTTGATTTTTTTTTACTTAAACCAGACATTACAAGTTATAACATATCCAAAAATCAGACATGTTCAAATTCTACATAACATATGGTGACAGTTTGAACTCAACCTTACTGTCAGTCTTGCTACCCTACACTCTAATCCGGACAGTCTTTACTATTTTGGATATATCTCATAAAATACTAATCCAATGATAAAACTCTTTTACTGAAATCTAGACAAGACATAATAAATACTTTTTATGTTGAACACTTAACCTAATTAAGTCTCTAATATCCTCTATAAATAAAACATAGTAGCTTTTTGCCAAAACCCTTTATCCGAGTCAGTCTCAATTTTTGCTTAATATTTCCTTTCTTACTTTGAATTTCACAAAATTGTTTTACATACAACTAAATGACACATATATGTACAACTTTCATGTTTGACACTTATACAAATTCTGCATTTAAGGTTCTCATACCATTAAAAAACAGTAGCCTTCGCTGACTGCCTATTTATCAGTCTGAACAAGTAATACTTATAGCTTAATATCTCTTTCCTTAATTGGAATTTTACCAAATCATTTTACAAGAATATATAGAACTAAAGCTACAACTTTCATATTTTGTGCTTTTTCAAATTCATTGCTTAAGGTCACGTAATATAAGCTAAAATTTTATGACCTAATACAAGTTACAAAATTCCAAAACCCTAATCCAATCTTTAATTGCCTTCATATCCCTTTGCTTACACAACTCAATTTATTCCATTCATTAATCATTTAAAATTTAACACTTATAGGATAAATTAAAGAACCAAGTTTAGGAGCTTTACCTTAGATGAATTCTTTCTTCTCTTCTTTCTATAAGATTGCTTGATATCCATCAATCTTCCTTCATCAATTTTTTTCTTACTTTTATATAATTTTTCTAACTTAGAATTTTTGATTTCTATAAATGGATGTTGGAAAACTATTTTTTAAGTGTTTCTACAATAGTGGTTGGTCAATCCCTTTCAAATAGCGAGCCCTCTCTTTCTTTTATATATCAAAGCCATTAGAAAATCTTGAAAAATGGAGAAAATGTAAGAATTTTCTAAAATTAGGCTACTTGTCAATTTTTGCATGGAATGAAAGATTAATTAGATAAATATCTTTATATGATTTCATCCTAATTAAATATGTGGGTCGGACATTCTTAGATTTTTTAGAAAATTTTTCACTTAAAATAATTGTAGGCTTGGTGGGTCTCATAATTTTGGGTAATTATATTTTGACCCAAAATTTCTCTTATTTATAATTGCTACCATAATTCTTTTTAATTGAGTCCTTAAATTCTTTCCATTAAAGTTCTATAGAACCTTATATTTCCTATTATATCTAAATTCAATTTAATTAGTAAACCTTAATAGCTAATGAATTTTTATTCCGAATTGGTTTCAGTGGGAACTCCAAAAATTGCAACCTTTAAATTTCCTTAATTTTACTTCTCTTCCATATCCATTTTCAATTATTTTTAATATTATATTCTCTTCAATTTATTTTTAATTAATCTATAATCCATTTAACTTAAGTTATATAATAGAAATTTAACAAAATAACTGTTGAAAATTAATTAAAAGTTAAGAACCGACAAGTACTACAAAACATAATTTTCTCATCACTTTCTTTTTCTTCACTATCAATTTGCTTAGTTAACTTCATATTGATTCTCAAATTATTTTTTTTCTAGATAATTTAAAATCTTAACTTGAAATATCCTCAATCAATTTTAGTAAAGAACTTCTTAAAAATATTATAAAAATTAATTAATGATAATATTGCTTATTAACATTCTTATAGTTTTTCAAGTAAAATTTTCTTTGAATAATCTTTTGATACTTTCTAAAACCATTTTAATCCATTTACTCTTCAATTAACTTAATTTCCACTGTTATGATCCACTTGTGACCATACAGTCTTCTAGGATATTACATATTTGTTTTGAGTGCTTGGACTAGACCTCATTTTATAGCTAAAATTTGCAATTGTTTTCCACCAAAACATGTTGCAAATATTATGAATATTGCCAAGAAAATGGTGAATGTTGGAGGTAATTTCAGAATGTGGAATGCAACAGCTGAATGGAGGGGATAAACTGTTATGATCCTTTAAAATATGGGATCACAAACAACTTATATTCTTCCACTTGATCCCAACATGATCTATCTAACTAAAGCCACAAACTTTATGCTTACTGAAAGGAAATAAAATGTATGAATCATTGCTATTTGTCCTTTAAGAACGAGTAATGTCTCCCATGTATTATAATGTATTTTACCCTTTAATGCTAGCTTGTATGTGACAACGCAACTAAATGAATAAAACTTTATTTTTATTCTAGGTCCATAAAAATAATCATTCTAAAAAATGAATGTGTACACTAAGTTGAGAACAACTTATAACTGAATAAGAGTTTCAGAATAAATAAAATAAATACAATGGAAAATTACATGACATGATCAACTCCCATCCTAGCTATATAATCCTTATAACTCATCAGTGGCGCTTTTAGTTAAAGGATCAACTATCATCACTTCAGTGCTAACGTGCTTAATGACCACTTTATTTTCCTTAATATATTTCCTTATGGCTAAATACTTAATATCGATATGCTTACTTTGACTACCACTTTTGTTATTTTTAGCTATAAAGACTGTAGCTGAATTGTCACAAAACATTTTTAGTAGCCTATGAATGGAATCCACAACACTAAGGCCAGATATGAAACTCTTTAACCATACACCATGCGAGGTAGCCTTAAATAAAGCAACAAACTCGGCCTCTATAATGGAAGTAGCAATCAAGGTCTGTTTGGCACTCCTTCAGGACACAGTCCTGCCAGCAAACATAAAGACATAGCCAGAAGTGGATTTCTGAGAATTAACACAACCATCATAGTCTAAATCTGAATAACCAACTACCTCCAAAATTTTAGTCCGTCTATACATAAGCATATGATTTTTAGTACCTTGCAGGTACCTTATCACCTTCTTTGCAGCTCTTCAGTGGTCTATACCTAGATTATTCTGATATATTCCTAACATTCCCACTACAAAAGCAATGCCAGGTCTTGTGCAAACCTGAGCATACATTAAGCTTTCGATGGCTAAAACATATGGAATGTTCTTCATTTGTTCCCTTTCCAGATCGTTCTTTGGGCATTGGTTCAAATTGAACCTATCACCCATTACAATGGATGCCGCACTTGGTGACTAATCCTTCATCTGAAATCCCTCTAAGACTTTATTGATATAGGTCTCTTGAGATAGTTCTAAAATGCCTCGAGGTCTATCTCTATGGATCTTAATTCCAACAACATAAGACGCTTCACCTATATCCTTCATGTTAAAACTCTTAGAAAGAAATTGTTTCACCTCATATAGCAATCCCTTATCATTGGTTGCAAGTAGAATGTCATACACATATAAAATGAGGAAATTTTTTTTGCTCCCACTAACCTTCTGATATATACATTGATCCATGACATTTTTTACATAGCTAAATAAAGCGATAACATCATGGAATTTTAAATACCATTGGTGGGATGTTTGTTTCAGTCCATATATAGATTTCTTAAGCCTATAAACCAAATGCTCATCATCTTTAGAGGAGAATCTCTAATACTCGGTACTTGGGTTGCATGGTTAAGAATGTGTGCATTAGGTTTATTGTGCTTTGTTTGATATATATTAGATGATTTCATGTGTGTATGTGTCTATGATAGATGCTTTATAATGTATGTTGAGTATAAATTACTATTAGAATGGATTTATGATGATACATTATGAGTTATGATTGAATTTGAGGTGATAAGCATGTTTATGCTTGAGTGTGTTGAGTTTGGACAAGTTATAATGAAGAAACATGAGAGATTCACACTTAGCAGTCTCTTCATGGGGCGTGAAGCATTCTTCACAGACATAAGAACCTTTCACCACCGTAAGAAAACTTCCTGTGTGAATTTCAAGTTTCCTTAGATTTTTCTTTACGGGTGTAAAGCACCCTTTCATGGCGGTGGAAACATTTTCGGTTCAAAATATAAGCAGTGGCCTTTACGGCCGTGAAGCCTCTCTTCAGGGTGTGAAGACATAGGCCTATATAAGTCTGACCCTTATTCTTTCATTTTCAAATTCATTTATTTCATCCCAACTTCTCTCTTTCTTCATAAATACACTACAACCACCCACCCACTCATTAAAACCTCTTCTTAAACACTTATTACATCTCAAATAACATAAGATTCAAAAATCAAACTTTTAAGAACCTCAAGAATCTAGATTTCTCAAGAATCTCCATTTCTAGAGTTTCAAGGTATTTACTCCAAACTTATTTATAAGTTCAAGTTAAGTTAATCCATGGATAGAATAAATGTATATAAATTGTTTATGAGTATTAAAAGGTATTTATTATAGATTATATGAAAGATTCATGGATTTAAGATTTTTGAGTGAATAGTAGCTATTCATCCTAATCTTCTATATTCTTTTAATAAATGATTAAATTGATTTTAGAAATCATATTTAGACTCTTAAAGATGTTTAAAATCATAAGGATTTATCTTGTATGAGCATGTTTTGGCAAAATCCTAATTTTGTATATTTGGGGATTTTGGTTTAGGAGAGGAGAATTCAAGAGAATAGGAAGGACTACTCCTTATTCGAGTATTTGAGTGAATTGGCAAGGATATTTGCTTTGAGGTAAGTATGAACAATATATATGCATGTTGCTCCTTATGAGATATATTGTTAAATCTCCATCTATATTCTCTATGATATGAAATACATGTTTAATTGCCTATTCACTAAATTCATTCTTACCTTCTATAAGTAATAACTTATATATTGGAAAATAACTTGGTTATTTCTCTTTGGACTAAGTTAATAATGAAACTTAGTTGTGTAAATGAGTTATATATATATGTTTATATGTTTGATGGTCTTGTGACTAATATGTTCTTTGAGAATTCCAAGCTTTATGAACCCATGAATATGTATATAACGTTTTTCCCAATGAGAGTAAATTCATTGGTCCAATGTGCACAATGAGAACTCAGTTGATAGGGTTTTTATCAGTGTTCCACCTAGAGGGGGCCATGAACTCTAAGCATATGCTCGGCCATACATATGTGTCACGATAAGATAGCAAGGCTATCATTGCATTTTCATAATATCAGTTCTATCATGTGATATGATTTGATAGTGCTATTCTGTTATAAGCACTTTTGTTCTTTCAAGCTCAAGTTTATAGATTCTTCTTCTTATAATTCTTTCATGCCCAAGTATAAGTATATGTAAATGTATAAGTATATTCATGATCATAATATCGAAGTTCTTTGGCTTAGCCTAAAGCATTGCATGTTTATATCATACTAAGTTGAAAGCTCACTCCTCTTTTGTGGATTTCAGGTGATAGTGTAGCTTGAGAGAGAGTTAATCTAAAAGATAGAGCTTCTTGAGTTCTTCTCCACATGAAGACTATTGGATGTAAATTTGTTAAATATTATATTTATATTATGTATTTATATCTAATGAGGAGTGTATTCTTAGGAGCTCCATAGTTAACATTAAGGATGTATTCTTTTATTGCCTAGATTGACATGTATTCTAGAATTTCTCTTGTTCCATATTAATGTTAGATGTCTCTTTTGATCGGTAAGAAACAAGAGGAAATATCATAATATAAAGATTTGACATGATGATTATGATCATATGTTTTATAAAAATGACTGTGCATAATGATATATAAATATATTTGGATATAGTGTGTATGAGATCCAAGTTATGTTGTGTTCTACGGGTTTATGATGGCCTTATGCCTACCTTTATCCTAGGACTGTTACACCAGTGGTTTTGGTGTGTGACAGAATCCTTCTGGTTATTTCATGTAAACCTCCTCTTCTAGATCACCATTAAGAAACACCATTTTCACATCCATTTGGTGCAACTCTAAGTTGAAATGGGCAACCAACGCCAAAATGATGGGAAGAGAATCTTTCTTAGATACAGGAGAAAAATCGATTCCCTCCTTTTGAGTGCATCTTTTAGCAACAAGTCTAGCCTTATATCTCTCAATGTTGCCAAGTGAGTCTTTCTTTATTTTAAAGACCTATTTATAACCAATGGCTTTTGCACCATCGGACAACTCAACTAGAGACCAAACTCCATTATGTGCCATACAATCCATCTTATCCTTCATGGAATTGTACCACAAATAAGATTTATCACAAATCATGGCTTGTGAAAACGTCTTAGGATCATTCTCAGCTCCTACATTATATTTAGATTCTTGCAAATATACTATATAATCACTAGGTATTGCTAATTTCCTCATTCTAGTAGATCTTCTTAATGTTATATCAACATCTTCTTGAGGAGGATGTTGTTCAACTGGCTGTTTAATAGTTTTAGGTAATTATTGAACAACTGGATTTTATTAGTTAATTATCAGCAAGTTGTGGAGCTTCAATGATTGGTTGCTCAACATATGGTTGAACTATAAGGGTGTTGTGAACAACAACCAATCTTATACTTAAAGTGTAAGGTTGTTCTGAATGTTCTTTCTCAGGAACAAAATCCCTGGATTAATCACTCCCACTAATCAAGTCATTTTCAAGAAACTTGATGTTTCTTGATTCCACAACACTAGTAGTATGAGATGGATAATAAAATATGTACCCATTAGACTTTTCGACACATCCTGTGAAATACCCACTTATATGTCACGACCTAATTTCGGATCGCGACGGTCCTAGGATGCAAAAGATGCCAATGGAGACCAGCACCCGTAGAACTCAGTATCACATACAAATATCTACAACCATCAATTAATTAATCCATTTACTTAGTTACTATTCATTCTGCAATTCTGTAAACTGTCTGTAATTTTAATGCTGTTGGCTGTAACATCCATCATCACATATCATATCAATACTCATATATCATAAAATATCATACATCCATGTTCATATCCTAACTAATCCATACATACCCTATGGAGCAGCTAGAATATGAATATCAAAATACTGTATTTAATATAATTACATTGCTATAACAGTTTGCAGAAATCCACAGAGAGTCAGAAATTGGGATTCTGCTATATACTCTGCACCTGAAAATAGTAAACAAGGAAAAGAGTGAGTATATAAGATACTCAGTGAATCTAATACACATCGCCAATAAAAAGTAGTTTGGATCAATAATAAATGATAAAAAAGGAAGCAATGATGACAATATGTTCAATATAATCAGATTACAGAATCAATAACAGGGAATGACAAATAGGTCAATAATCATATCAAAGGAATGGTATCACATGGGTAAAATAGATATAGGGCCATAAAACACGTAGACTATGTGTAATCACACAGTTAATCACATATAAATGAATATAAGACTGATCAGGTCTTATGGCTAGGACCATTAACCCTTCCCAGCTAGGGCATCAATAAACAATGTGCACATTACCGATAGTATGTACCCACTACCCTGTCGAAGCGGTAGCTCTGTCAAACTACATTAGGGTCAATACAAGTGTGAAACATGTCATTAGATACCATTGTGCAACAATGGTATGACCAAGTAACAATATCTTAATATCAATCATTTCAAGTAGCAATTTAATCAATGAAATAGCAATAAGCAATGGATATGCAATGACAATTGGTTTGGTAATTAACAATGGTATGGAACATAGGTTGGTTCTACATAGGCAAATAGCAGGCACAATTGGCATGCCAAAGTCTCTGGCGACAATGACATTCAAATTGGTAGGCCAATGGATGAAATGTGATAGGCCTATGGTAAAATAACTAGGCATTTCATCAAACACATAGTGGGCAAAGTTGGATAAGCCATTAGGTTAGATTTTGGTGCAAAGTTGGCATTGCCCAATTATCCAACAACAAGCTCATATTGTAGGCAACACAATAGGCAATAAATATACAACATTCAAAGGATCAAAATGGCTTAGGAATTCAAAGAAAAAACAAGCAAAATCAATGGCAATGAATAGTAAAGGGCATTTGGCCAAAATGGGATTTCCATGAATGGTTTCCAATGTTCAATCTAAGACAATAGACATGTTATTTAATGCATATTAAACTCACCTAGAACTCCAAATTGCTTTGAAAAATTGATTTCCCACCTATTGCTTCAAAGGAGGCAAAATTGACAACTTTGACAATCTTGATTTTCTATAACAAATGAACCACAAATTAATCGTCCATTAGCCTCCAATCAACATATTCTAAGCTTAAATAATATAAACCAACACTAAAACAAATAGCCAAATCACACAACTTTTATTAGGGTTTGAAAATGAGGGAAAAGTGTTCAAATGCATCAATTAATGCAATCCAACACTAAACCCATCTAATTCATCATCTAAATCATCTAAACCAACTATAAAATCAAACAAACTAACTAATTACCTCAATATGAGATTCCACCCAAAATCCTTTTGAAGAAATTCCTTGGTTTATTTTATGATTTCAAGGTAGAAATGAGTTGAAAATGGAAGAACAAAGCTTAAATTCAAGTTTTATTTAGTTTTTCTTAAGAAATTTGCTATAGAAATGAAGGAAGAATTGGAAGATGGGTTCGACCACAACGGAAGAAGGAATAAGAAGATGGCCAAAAAATGCTAAGGTATTCTTAAATATTAAGTCAAAATGGCAAATTATATTTTGGTCCTTAAACTATCAAGTATTCATACTTTGACTCCAACTTTTTTTGTAATTTATTCTGACAATTCTGTTGAGAATTGGATTTCAAAGTGAGGATTCAAAAGGCTTATTTTTATTTATACTTATTTATAAAAATAGTTTCAGAGACATTCTGAAACTCAGACAAACCACTTTTCACTATACCCCTCAAAGTTCCATTTATTTATGGTTTTGCCATCACTTACTTTTTCAGTGTTCCTAAACATTTTTCACCTCTTTCTTTTTATCATAATTATACATGCATTACTATGTTCCTTTACCCCCTGGTCAGAATCAGAAATTCATCTGTTGTCTAGACTGCTATTTTCTCGGCATTGTTTCCGACACCGATGATTTCTGGGAAAGTATTTTATTTGCATTCTAACTGTGTCTCTAAAATTATTTCCAATCATTTCAATGATTGCAAACCATAAATTGAGAACTAAATCATGTATTCAAAATAGGGTTTCCTAGGGTATTACATTCTACCCCCTTGAAATAAATTCGTCCTCGAATTTAAATTAAATACATACCTCATTGATGGAACAGGAATGGATATTTGTCCTTCATCTCCTGCTCGCTCTTCCAAGTGCACTCCTCCATTGACTGATTCCTCCAAAGCTGTAATATCTGCCATTTTGAAGTGCATTTGTTGATTTTATTTGTTTAGAGAATTCTAAATTTAAATGAGAAATTTGATAATTTCAGAAACTTTTGTTTTGAACTGCAGCAGAATTCAGTGTTGGCCATTACTTACTCTTAAAGACATAATTGGGTAAAGTGTAAAATATGAAAGTTGTTAATTTATGTCTTAGCTATAATTCTGTAAAATGGTTTGGTAAAATTCTGAGTATGTGATGAGTTGTGTCTATGGGAGCAAGGCTGGTCTGGATGAGAATTTCTGCAGGAATGCAATATATGTTTGGAATTTCTGGGAATGATTAAGGCAGAATTTGTTGAAGTTGTAACATGAAATATGTTTCTGTGTATGTTGAGATGATGTCTGTAAAATTTCAGAATTTTTTGATAAGTATATCTCAGTGGAGAGTGTTTTGTATCAGGGCTGTTCGGTTGGATTTGGATGCAGGAGTCTGAGTGACTTTCGGGAGAGTCACCACTGTCTGTATGTTGATTAGTTTGATATGAAATTTGGATATGTTATGCTTCTGTCTTTTGATTTTAAGTGGCAAGAAGAATTGTAAGTTTAGATTTTTGTAGCTCATTTGCGAGCTGGCTTAAGGTGGGACGTTCAGGCAAGAGTTTAACTTAGAAGTATTTGGTTATGGAGAGCCAGCATTATGCGAGAAGGCATTTTTGCGGATTGGCAATGCGAGATGGCATTTTGGCGAAGAGCTTTGGCGAGAAGCTTTTGGCGAAGAGCTTTGGCGAGAAGCTTTTGGCAAAGAGCTTTGGCGAGAAGCTTTTGGCGAAGAGAAGTTAGCGAGGAAGCATTGTGCGAAGAGAGATATGCGAGGTGGCAGTTCGCGAAGAAGAGAAGAGGCGAAGGAGCATTGCCGAGGTGGCTTATGTGAGGATGAGTCGCGAGGAGAGTTGGCGAGGCAGCATACGCGAGTTAGCTTATGCGAGCTGGAATGTGCAAGGCAGCGATGCCGGATCAAGATTGGCGAGTTAGCAAGTGCGAGCTGAGAATGCGAAGTGGTTGGCGAACTAGCTAGGCGAAGGAGCTTTACCGAAGCAGTCAGGCGAATGAGCTTTGCCAAGGCAGTCTGGCGAGGGAGCTTTGCCGAGGCAGTCTGGCGAGCTGGGCAGCGTGTTTCTGGGCAGAGGTCTATTTAACCTCGTAACCCAGCCAGCAATTTCACGATTTTTTTCTTCTTTCTTTCTTTAGCAAATTTTAGTCTTTTCTCCAATTTATTTCATATTTTGTTCTAAGGCATTAAGGCTTAGATTTATGCAATAGACTTCTAGATTAGTCTATTATTAAGGCAGAATCATCAATTTGAGCAGAGTTGCAGAAAAACTCAGTTTGAAGGAAAATAAGGTAAATTTTCTTCTTAAGGTATTT
>CANXYC011078713.1:0-39269 GCA_948193065.1 Aleurites moluccanus | reverse complement strand
GGCTTGAGAATGTGGGCTTTCTGGGGCATATTGTGAGCAAGGAAGGGATTAGAGTTGATCCTAAGAAGATTGATGCAATTCTTAGTTGGCCTAGACCCACGAATGTTTCAGAAGTTAGAAGTTTCTTGGGTTTGGCAGGCTATTACAGGAGATTTGTTCAAGAGTTCTCCAAGATTGCAGCTCCTTTGAGCAAGCTCACTCAGAAACAAGTCAAATTTCTATGGTCAGATGCATGTGAAGAGAGCTTCCAGAAGTTGAAGATTAGTCTCACCACGGCACCTGTGTTAGCTTTGCCGTCGAGTGAAGTAGGATATGTGGTGTATTGCGATGCATCGCGAGTGGGGCTTGGTTGTGTGCTTATGCAGTATGGAAGAGTAATAGCTTATGCTTCGAGGCAGTTAAGGAAGCTTGAGATGAACTACCCAACCCATGATCTTGAGATGGCTGCGGTAGTGTTTGCGTTGAAGATCTGGAGACACTACTTGTATGGTGAGAAATGTGAGATTTTCACAAATCATAAGAGCTTGAAGTATATCTTTCAGTAGAAGGATCTTAATCTTAGGCAAAGAAGATGGGTCAAATTGCTTAAGGATTATGACTGTGAAATCTTATATCATCCAGGAAAAGCCAATGTGGTGGCGGACGCATTGAGTAGGAAGTCCTTGGGGAGCTTGTCCCATATTCAAGTAAGCAGAAGGTCTCTTGTGAGGGAAGTGCAAGGATTATATGATATGAGAATCAGTTAGAAATTGTCAGAATCGGGAGTGCTTTTGGCAAATTTCCAAGTCAAGCCACTTTTCATTGATCAGATTAAAGAAGCTCAAGATAGAAACCCTCAGTTGGTGAAGATAAAGAATGAAGTGGAATCAGAGGGAGCTCTAGGATTTCATGTGGATGATGGCTTGTTAAAGCAAGGCAGTAGGCTACGTGTTCCAGCGGTGGACGGGTTGAGAGATATGATTCTTAGAGAAGCACATCATGTTAAGTATAATGTGTATCCATGTGCAACCAAGATGTATCATAATATCAAGAATTCATTTTGGTGGAGTGGAATGAAGAAAGATGTTGCTGAATATGTGGCCAAGTGTTTGACTTGTTAGCAAGTCAAGTTTGAGCATCATAAACCATCTGGATTACTCCAAGAGTTGCCATTACAGGAATGGAAATAGGAGAGAGTGACCATGGATTTTGTGGTCGGATTACCAAGAACTTCAAAGAGCTATGACTCGATATGGGTTATTGTGGATAGGTTGACTAAGTCGGCCCATTTTCTACCAGTAAAGACAACTTATGGGGTTTCTCAGTATGCCCAGATTTATGTGGATGAGATTGTTAAGCTTCATAGAGTACCAGTTTCGATCATATCAGATAGAGGTGCTCAGTTTACCTCAAGATTTTGGCAGAAATTGCAAGAGTGTTTGGGTACTCAGCTTGATTTCAGTACGGCCTTCCATCCGCAAACAGATGGGCAATCAGAAAGGACTATCCAAACTCTAGAAGATATGCTAAGGATGTGCATTCTAGACTTTGGAGGAGCTTGGGATGCTCACTTGCCATTAATTGAGTTTGCCTACAATAACAGCTATCACTCCAAGATTCAAATGTCTTCTTATGAAGTTTTGTATGGAAGGAAGTGTAAATCTCCTTTGTGTTGGGATGAAGTTGGAGAGAAGCATATTGAAGGACCGGAGTTGATAAAATATACTTCCGAGAAGGTTCCATTGATTCGAGAAAGATTAAAGACAACTTTTAGTAGACAAAAGAGCTATGCTGATCCAAAGAGAAAGAATCTTCAGTTTTCCATTGGAGATCTTGTATTTCTAAAGATTTCTCCAATGAATGGAGTTTTGCGGTTTGGCAAGAAAGATAAGCTGTCGCTTAGATTTATCGAGCCTTTTGAGATTTTGAGCAAGGTTGGAGAAGTTTCCTATAGATTGGCTTTGCATCCTAGCATGGATAAGGTGCATCCAGTGTTCCATGTATCGATGCTTTGGAAGTATGTAGCCGATCCTTCTCATATATTGCAAGTGCCGGAAATGGATATTCAACCGGATTTGTCTTATGAAGAGATCCCAAATGCAATTGTAGATCGATTGGTTAAGAAGCTAAGGAACAAGGAGATACCCATGGTTAAGGTTTTGTGGAGAAACCAAGTTATGGAAGAATGCACTTGGGAAAGTGAGCAAGCCATGCAAGAAAGATATCCCCATCTATTTCTGAATTGAGGCAGTTTATTGTAAATTCGAGGACGAATTTATATAAGGGGGGAAGAATGTAATATCTGCCATTTTATAGTATTTTTATTGATTTTGTATGTTGGAGAACCTGTTAAAAAAAAATAATGAGAATGTTGAGAATTTCATAAATTTTTGTTTAGATTGTTATAGGATTTTGTGATGACCATTTCATGTTCTTAAGGACATAATTTGGTAAAGTGTAAAACATGAAAGTTCTTAATTATAATTCTGTGAAATGGTTTATCTAAATTCTGTGTATGTGATGAGTTGTGTCTATTTGAGCAAGGCAGGTCTGGTTGAGAGTTTCTGCAGGAATGCAATGTCTGTTTGGAATTACTGGGAAAGATTGAGGAAGAATTAACTGAAGTTGTGAACATGAAAAATGTTTCTTTGTATGTTGAGATGATGAATGTAAAATTTCAGAATTTTTGGATAAGTATATCTCAGTGGAGAGTGACTTGTTTCAGGATTGTTTGGTTAGATTTTGGGGTAGGAGTTTGGGTGACTTTTAGAGAGTCACCACGGTATGTGTGTTGATTCTTTTGATTTGAAATTTTGATATGTTATGCCCCTGCATGTTAATTTTAAGTGATAAAAAGAATTAGTAAGTTTGGATGTTTGTAGCTCAATTGCGAGCTGGCTAAATGTGGGATGTTCAGGCAGAAGTTTAACTTAGAAGAATTTGTTAAGGCGAGCCAGCAAAATGTGAGGAGGCATTTTGCAAATTGAAAATGCGAAGTGACGTGATGGAGAAGTAGCGAAGTGAGGTTACCGAAGTGGCAATAAGGCGAAGAGCTAAGGCGAAGAGGAAGGGCGAAGAGCTAAGGCGAAGAGCTTTGGCGAAGAGGCATTGTGCGAAGAGAGAATATGCGAAGTGGCAGTTCGCGAAGAAGCGAAGAGGCGAAGAAGCATTGCCGAGGTGGCATATGCGATGAGGAGTTGCGAGGAGAGTCTGGCGAGGCCGCATGTGCGAGGTAGCATTGCCGGATCAAGATTGGCGGGCTGGCAAGTGCGAGCTGGGAATGCAAAGTGGGATTGGCGAGCTGGTTAGGCGAGGTGGCTTTGCTGAGGCAGATCTAGCGAGGCGAGCTGGCTAGCGTATTTCTGGGGCAATGTCTATTTAAGCCCAGTGAACCCTAGTAGCATTCCACGATTTTCTTTCTTTCTTCCTTCGTTTAATTTCATTCTCTTCTCAGAATATTTCTATTTCTTGTCTAAGGCATTAATACTCAGATTAATGCAATAGACTTCTAGATTAGTCTATATTAAGGCAGAATCATCAAATTTGAGCAGAAATCTCAGAAATTTCAGTTTGAAGGAAATAAGATAAATTTTCTTCTTAAGCTATTTTCTTGGGATTTATTTAAGTCTATTGATTAGGATAATTAATTCTGGGTATATAGAATTTATTTCTAGTGATTTGAAGCTATTAAAGGTAATTAATGAGGGAGAATTTGGAGGTTGAGACTGCCATAAACAGTAACTCCGAAAATTCAACGCAGAGATTTAATGCAAATTAAATGCAGTTTTTCTTAAGGAAATAAATGAAAATTGTTGTTGGGAAATAAGAATAGAGATTTTAAGATAATTAATTAATAGGAAATCATGTGAAATATTATTGGTTTGGAGAAACCCTAATTTTGTATATTTGGGAAATTTCTTAGGAGAAGAAATTTGAATTGGTTGAGGAATCAATTGAGTAGAATTCTAAGAAGGAATTTAAAAGAAATTTGTGTAAGAGATAAGTATGAACATTCTATTTGATTATTGTTCTTTGAAATTAAAGTAACCAAGTATTCTTACAATTAATTATTCTATTGTATGTATTTATATATTTGTATCATGAAAATGGCTTGATCAACCTTCTTGGATCAAGTTCATGTGCTCTTGCTTGCAAACCCGATTTGAATGATGTTATATGATGATGGTCTTATGACCAATATGCTTCTTATGATTTTGAAACCCATGACCTATGGATAGAACGCTCTTCCCAATGAGAGTAAATTCATTGGTCCATTGTGCACTTTAGGAGCCCAGCCGATAGGATTTTTATAGGTGTTCCACCTAGAGGGGGCCAGGAGCTCTAGGCGCATGCCTGGCCAAGCATGTGTGCACGTTGACGTAGCAAGGCTACCGATGCGTATGTTATGATATGTGATCGGTTCTACCAAATAAGATTTGATAATGCCATTCTTTGTGGACATTCTTTGTTCTAAATATGAACCATGATTTGAACTAGACATGATTTGATATAGCCCATTTATTATGAAAATCACATTTCTTTCAAGTAAAGCTCATGACCTCTTTCATGATTATATGTATAATTATTTATTCATGACCATGATTCGATATTCAATTCGATATTGTATAATGTTCATATCTTACTAAGTTGAAGGCTCATTCCTCTTCTGTGAATTTCAGGTGATAGCTTAGCTCGTAAAGGAGCTAATAGAGAGGACCGAGCTTCTTGATTTGTTTATTCCGAGAAGCTCCATTGTAATAACACTTTTGAGATATCTTGTATATTTATTAATGGTATTGTGATACAAATATGTATTGGAGTATACTCTAGAGCTCCATAATCAGTCTTTTGGGGGATACTAGAATATTTTGATGTATGATTGTTATCTTTTGGATACTCTTGTTCCTTATTGATGTGAGATGTTTCTTTTGATCATTAAGGAACAAGAGAAAGATATGAAATGATAATAGAAAGATATAATATATTTTGATTATATGCATGAACATGATAAATGTATGGTAAATATGATGTTGCAATTTATTTGATATTCATGAGATTCATGATTTGTGAGTTCTACGGGTTTATGGTGGCCTTAAGCCTACCCTTGCCCTAGGACCGTCGCACCACTGGAGTTGGAGTGTGACAACTATTTCTAATTTTCAATTTGGAAAATGAAAACTAATAAAAGAAAACAGAAAATATTTTTCTTAACTAAACAAGTTCTAAAGTTTCTGTTTCTAACTACTTTACTTGCCAATAGAACAATAGCAGAAAAAAAATAATAATATAATAGAGATTAGAGAGTTCATATAGTCTAGTAGAAATTACCTTTTTCAGGAGGTACTTAACAGTAGGATCTTGCATTGTTGCCATGCTTTTTTGGCCACTTATAATTTCAAGCACAACCACTCTATAGATGCAAGTATCATCCTTTTCTGATAATTATCCATAGATTGCATATTCAGGTGTCCTATATCCCTAACGCACATATATCAAATGCATCAAGGTAAGCAAAAATCAATTATGTAGTTCTAAAAAAGAATATTAAAATTATTTTTTATGTTTTGCTCTATGAATTTCCTTGAAGAGAATACAGGAAAAAAAAAAAGAGTGATGCATTCATAAGATCTTTACTTGCATCAAAAGGATACATAATATATAATGCATTCCTAAGATGTTTACGTGTATCAAAAGGATACATACGTTGTAGATTTATTATGTAAAACAAATTAATCACTGAAACTCTCAATGAGTATTGCAATTTATCTCTTTCTTTCTTTCTTTTTTTTTTTTTCATTTTTTCTTCTAATGACAATGTTCTTTAGTTAATTAGACTCTAATTGGAGTTTGAACTCATAAACTCATTATGCTGAAGACACTCCAGTTAGCCAAATTCAAAGTTCATTGGTGAAAATGACAAATTTTGGCATAACCTAGCAACTTCTTGACCTTAAACATTTTTTTATCTATTTCAGAGAGAGAGAGAGAGAGAGAGAGAGAGAAGAACAGTTGAGAGTTGATAATAAGAGAAAGGAACAAAAGGTATAATAACTTGCGATGTACCAACAAATTTGACGCTAAGATGACCCCAACTCTCTTGAAGAAGCCTCGCCAATCCAAAATATGCTATTTTGGGTTGGAAATCATCATCCAAAAAAATGTTGCTAGTTCTAATATCTCTATGTATGATGCATAAATGGAAATCCTCGTGCAAATAGGTAAGACCCCTAGATTTACCTATAATTATATCAAACCGTTGCTTCCAACTGAGAGAGCTTTGTCTTTCACCTATTTTCCACTATAAAAAACAAGATTATAATTCTGTAATAATAATAGAATTACTTGCCTCCCTTGAACCCATCTTTAAACCTTGGATTTCTTTTCATCTATATATTTTGAATTATGAAATGTCATTTTTTTTAATCATTTGATTAATGTAAACTAATAGAATTGCCAATTAGTTCACTACTACCCTAGAAAGAAAACTAATGTTCATTTTGTCTCTTTAACTATTCATAGGATGAAGTAATTATGCACTATCTGAAAAACAGAAGAAAGATTATTCTATGGCAATGATTCAACAATATATATGATATATAAAACAGGCTAAAACTTGGTTTACCAAATAAGAACTTATCAAGGCTTTCGACAAGAAGTAGTTCTGGTCCATTGCTAAATCACCCAAGAAGACATGAAATTCCGACGATGAACATTACTTATAATTTTAATTTCACCTTCAAACTCTGCCTTGGCTCTATGGGATCGGCCTATAGCTAGTTTCTTGATAGCAATACTTTTCTCATTCTTCAGGACACCACGTTAATAAGTGAATGCAATGCATTGAAGGTGGTGCACTGAAAGCCATGCTAATAATGAAAATAATAAATTAAATAAGGTGTGTGCTATGGTGACTTAGTTTTTTTCGAGTAATTTGTATTTGAGTTTGAAATAGCAAATTTTAAATTGGCTATAGCAAAATCTTAAGCGGTTCTATTTTTGCGTTCAAAAAAATTTATCTTCTATTATTTTCTTTCTCCTTTTACTTTCCACCCTCTTGCCTCCTTCCTGTAGTTCAGGTATCAAACGATTCACTATCTCTAGCAAGTCTATCGTGCGATTTTGAAGTTATTCTTGTTGTCGACAAAGACGGGTAAGTCAACTTTGCTGGGTTTTAGTTGATTCCTTAGCATTCACTAGATCTCTTCCTCTTTAAGGTTCATTGATTCTCTCTTTTATGAGAATAATTTGATACATTTCTAATTTAGCTTTTTTTTTTTTCCCTAGGAAATTAGGTTTTTCTTGATATAAAATTGAAATTGAATCAAACTGATCAAGCCATCCACCATTGAGCCTACTCATAAAAACTATTGATGCAGCTGTCTCGAATTCAGATACTATTAGCAGCACAACCAAACAGAATAATGATTGGCTTTCTAGTATCACCTATTACATAGAAAGTGTTTTAAAGTTAAGTTCTTTTTCTATTTTAGTTTTATTTTTTTTTAGTTTTCATGGGCGCCAATGAATCTTTAGTTGAAATGGGTTGTGTATTTCAATTATATTTCAGGTTTTTTAATCCAAGTTGTCCTTCATCACAACTATCACCATTCCTTCCTTGTTTTCTTGTTTCTACAACATATATTCAACATATTTTAGACTAATTTTAATACAAAAAGTCTTAATCTAAGCTCAATTTAAATTAAACTCATCTATATGGAAATATGAAATTTGACATAATCCTATTTTCTATAGATTTTCTTCCTACAATCTAATATATACTTTCATATACTTAAATAATCGCATATAACTATAATTCTAATCATATTTAATGGAAAGAAAGGAAATTTAAATCAATTACCTCAAATTTCTTCAGTTTCCCAACTTTACTCCCTTTGATAGTTTTGATAATTCTTTAAGTTTTTGGTGATAATTCTTATAGCTATTAGATGTTTAGATTTAATTTAGGGTGTAAAATTAATTAAGTTTAAATTTGGAGAGATTTGGATAGAAGAATTTTGGAAGAAGAAGAAGAAAAATGGAGCTGGAAGAAGAACAAGATGGTTCAGCCACCAAGGAGGAAGGAGAAGGGAATTTTTGGATCCAAAATAGAATTATCTAGAATATAAAGATTTTTTTTGATAATTTTTGATATCTATGATTTGGTCTCCAAACTTTCATTATTTATAAATTAACCCCAAAATTTTTGATATTTATATTTTGGCCCCAAATCTTTCATAATTTATATTTTTAAAAAATTTTAGGTTTTATAATTTATTTGGTGAAATTCTATGTTAAATTAAATATTTTAGGTAAAAATTTAAATTTTAGATACTAAATTGTTATTTTATATATAACTTTCTATTTTGAGTACTAAATTATTATTTTATATCTAACTATTTAATTAAGAACTATAAAGTCAACTATATTAATTATGAGATTCTATTTGTAATTATTAAAAAATTTGAAGTGTTACAAGTATATAATAGAAGTGAATTGTGTTACAAGTATCAAATAGAAGTGAATTTAAAAATCAAATTTAATAAATAATAAGTAGATTATTTATAATGAGAGAAAAAATAATGTAAATAAGTCGGTCTAAACTCGATCTGATATTTATTATGAGTTTTGGACTGAATTTTAGCTAAGCTTTAGGAAAAATAATTTGAGGTGAGTTTGGACTGATCGAGTTTAGTCAAAATATTTCGGACTGTATTTGAACTTACCTTTAGTCCAACTTAGCCAGCTCGATCTTTAGCCCTAATTTAAACTAAACACTTGCATGTGATAATTTCCTCCATAAATTAATTTTATATCATTAAAATAAATTATATAATAAAATTATTTTTTAATAGCCACCTTCTAATATAAAGTAATATTAAATTTAAAAATACTATAAAATAAATTTAAGTATATTTCTCTTATTTTTATTTTAAAAAATTATTACTTCTAAAATTCTTATTATCTATTTATTTTATTACTATTTTAAAAATTCTAAAATTATTTTTTATATTATTTGTTAAGAAAATTTATTATATTCAAATTTATTTTAAACGGCTCTATTGAATTACTTAAAAAATTTATATTTTTTATATTATATAATATCAATTTAATTATTTTTAATTTAATATTTAATTGAATTTCTGACTATTATCCTTTTTATTTGTAAATTCGAATATCCGACCTTGAAATATTAACACACTATAGAAATCTACGTTAACTAGTTATATAAGCTTAATAAAATGTCTAAGTTTCAAGTTTAACGTTTTATTATATATAATTTTATTTAGTTATATGCAACAAATTCAAGTGAGATATGAAAATTCACTTATGGGCAAAGTATAAGAAGGAAAACCTCTGTCCAGCCCAATATATTAGTCATTCCAAACTAGGGCTCACCACCATGTCTTGATGGAAATTAACAATTTTTGGGCGGAATGCATATTTATTTTTTAACAAATTTCTCTGGTCTTTTTTTATTTAACCATCACCATATTCAGAAGATAACTGGATCTGATTAATTTAAGGATTAAATTTTTCCAACACTAGCATTCATTTTTTTAATTCACAAGATTCGAACTTAAAACTTTATTTAAAAAAACTCAACTTCTAACCATTAAATTAAAAAATTTCTCTAATGAATTCTTAACAAAATATATTTTCACGAAATTGGATGTTTGAAACATACACTAAACCAAATATTTATCTTACAAAATTTTTATTAAGGGATAATAAGGTTTTGAGGTCCTAATTATCTGCCATATCCATAATCAATCAAATCCCGAAGCCAACACAATTCTTTCTCAAATCAAAAACCACTTCATTAAATAAAGTACAGAAAAAATATCATTAATATGAACAATATGAATAATTAATCAAATAATAATTAAAAAACTATATTATTAATATCAACAAGGAATAAGATCAGTAAACCACAAAATAATATTTACAGGAAGCTTGATAAGGCTCACTACAAAATTTGGAACTCCAGCACAGCAAATGCAACAAGGGCAAATGCAACTCAAAATACTCCTGTTATTATCAATCATTTTAAAGAAGAATTAATTTATTATTTTTCATAACAAACACAATTTAAAGAAAAAAAAAAGAGAGAGAGAAGACTTACCCAATAATCCAAATGATAATTCCAAGAACAGATACAATCAAAGAAAGAAAAGCAAATGGCAAACTGACTAAGAGCCCTAAAGGCCTGCAATCAGCCATTATTTGCTTTTTATTTCTTTCTTTCAGATTTTTTGCTTTTTTAGATACGAAGCAGAGAGCCCTTTTCGCCAACAGATAAGAGAGGGACAGATTAATTATGACCCTTTCTATTTAGACAAAGTTTTTGTTATTTATTTAATTTAATTCTATTTTATTATTGTCAATCAATGAATAAGTAAAAGGTTAATTATGATTTTTCTCTTATAAAACAACCTAATATAGTAACTTTTTCATAACCTTTTAAAAATATATTAATTCTTTGGATAAAAATTATAATATATACTATTAGACTATTCCGTTCAATTTTATTATTAGTTAATCATAAAATGATCAACAAAAATAATAAAAAGACAGAAATAATTTTACTCTTTATTTTTAATTAATTATATTTTATTTTTGCTTAAATTTTTTTAGGGTTAAAAATATATTTTTATATTTTTTGACAACTTTAAAAATACAATAAATAAAAATATTTTTTATTTTATTTTTTAAAAAATAAAAAATTTGAAAAAAAAATAAAAAAATATTTTTATTTTTTATTTTTAAATTTATCAAAAATAAGAAAATGAATTTTTTATTTATATTAAAAAATTTAAGAAGAAATAATTTAATTTCTTCTTAAATTATTTTTTAAAAATAAAAAATAAAAAAATAAAAAATATTTTTGTTTATTTTTTATTTTCAAATTTGTCAAAAAAATATAAAAATAAATTTTTTAAAGCAAAAATAAAATGTAATTAATTTTAAATAAATTTTTTAAAACAAAAATATAAGGGTAAGAATATTTTTATAGTTTTATAATTTTTATTGACTATTTTATAATTGATTAACTGTAAAATTAAATAGAAAAGTGTATTAATATAAAAGAATATTTATCAAGGAGAGTTAATATATTTTTAAAAAATTAAGATAAATTTAGTATATTAGATTATTTTACAGGAAATAAATAATATTTAACCCTTAAAGTAAATTGTAACTATTACTAATTATACTTAACGAATTGCAAGTCTGCCATATAAGACCGACCAATGGGACAATAGCATTTGATCATCATACTAAGCCAATGAATGAGATAAAATTATTATCTGTATTAAATGCACCATCTTACCTCATATATTTAAATTAATAAATAATAAAATATTTTAATTAATATAATTTTTTTACCTATTTTTAATAAAAAAAAATGTAATTTTTTTTTTTTTAATTTATGTATTCATATCTTATTAAATTCATATATTCCTGATATATATATATATATATATAGACTTACTTCGATAATGGATGATAATTCTAATCTATCATAATTTTAAAACTCACATTATATATGGGATGAGAATATGGATAATGTGATATTGGCTTGAACCCATCAATATCCGACTATATATTTTATATAATATAAATACTACATTAATGCACATAAATAAATATAATTTTTTTTTTATAAAAAAAGTCTTTTAAAATAATAATAAAAAGATATATCCCAATAAAAATAATTGAAAAAATTATAATCAAAATAAATATGAAATAAACTTTACCCTTAAATTTCATTGATCAAGTTATCAGAGAAATAATATTCAACTCAGATGCTGTAATTGACATATCGGCGGGAACACACTCCATTCAATATTAATATAAAGTCATTTCATGAGTCCGATCTGTTGAAAATCAGATAAAAGATTCACTCCATATATAAGAGACAAACAAACTTCTATATAAGGAGACAAACAAAACTCCATAAAGAAGGACAATCCAAACTCCACAAATAGAAAACTTACAAATAAAATTAACATAAATAAAAATAAACAAATCTAAATCTAACATCAAATCTTATTCAAAACAGTAACAAAAATTTAAGATAAAACAGATACTGCAATATTTTTAGACAATCGGCTTCCAAACAGGAAAAGAGAAATGACAAAAATAAACGAGGGAGAATGAAGAGCTAGGTAGAGGCAAAGGCGATAAAGGAAAAGGAGGTGGCGGGAGCTCTAGAGTTACAATTTTGCAGAATAGAATTGTTAGGATCCGAACTATTTTTAAAGAATCAACTAATTAATTTCTTATTTTTAATTACATCAAAAAATTATAAATAAATATAATTTTTAGAATCTATATTTAATATAAATTTATTTGTATTAGTATTTTTTTTTTAGGAATATATTACAATTATTATACCTTTCAAGTAAAATGGACATAATATATATATATTATGCTTACATTATATGTAAACTAGTATGCATCACCCGCGCGATACCGCAGGTTACTATTAATATGAATTTAATTAATTTAATAATTATTTATTTTAATTTAATTATTAAATTAAATTAATTGCATATTCTTTCTCCAAAACAATGCAACACAAACTTGAAAGTTTAGTTGCTCTAACTTCAATCAATATCGGTCCACCAGTAGGTTGTTATTTCTAAGAAGTTCCCCATCTATTTCATCTGATTGAAAAATTAGATCACAAATTAATATCTCCCCATCCCAACTATCAAAATATTGTTCCTATTAGTTTTCACCAATTGATTACCAAAATTGAAGACAATCTTTCTGCATTAATATGCTCTAAAGTAAATTACTTGTGAACTTTAAATCTTGTTCTTGAATAAATTAAGAACTAAAATGAGATAAACACTTATCTTTCTATTTTTATTTTTTTTTCTGTGGTGCTTTTTTATGGGAGTGGACAACAATTATAATCATAACAAAAATTTGGATATGGTAAAGGCTCAACACTCGAGAAGTTCAAAGGAAAACATGTCACCTACACCAACAAATATGTCACCAAGCCATTTTGATAGCCATGGGATTACCAATCAATTTATAATTCAAACTGTATACGATTCTAAATAAAATTTTAAAGATTCTAGAAATCAGAGTTACATAACACAATAAAGAATTTCAAATTTAACTATGTGATGCCACAACACTTATAAGAATCTAAGATCAAAATAATTTTTTTTCAACTTTTTAATCCATTCAACAAACAAAGCAATAACTTTCAAATCCAAAAATTATTATAGTAAATGCTTCCAATTACAAATCACAAAAAAAAGTAGAACTTATGTGAACTCAAAACTTAGAAAAGAAAAGAAAAAACTGTTTAAAATCTAAGTCTAGAGCATAAATAATAAGATATAGCAAAAAGAAAGAATAAGAGAAAGATCACACCATGATGCTTGGAAGGAGCTTATCCAAGCTAAGCATATCCTCCAGAATTTGCTCATATTCCCTAGTGTCCTTCATAAAACCTTGTTTTGTTGCTTCTTTAGTCATCTCATCCCATTTGTTATCATCCATATTGAAGTATTCATACTTCACCATTTTCTTCATAACATATCCCTTGGCATTATACACTATACTTCACCATTTTCCTCATTATAAAACTCATACTTCAAAGAAGGAATTTTTCGGTTCTCAGCTAGAGTAATGTCATTGAATAGAGCTATCCATGAATGTATTATAAAATGCTTAGTTCGGGATAAAGAGGAAATTTTATAGATGAAATCACTTGAAAGTGGAAGAAACAACACAACCAAGATATAACCCCTGCTAATTTTGATGATTAATAATTTCATCAACCGAGCTATTTGGTTGTTAAAAATCCACAAATTTTGAAAGAAAATCTAACAACTATATAGATCCACATATGCCTAGTTAAAAAAAAAAATCTTAAATTTAAAAACATTAGTAGTTTTGCTACCTTTGATAACATAAGCCAAACGTCACCCATGCAACTTATTTCCAATATTACAAACCTGGACTAAAGTACTACAGTTTCAACCATTAATTCATTACAGAATAGAACAAAAAATTGATATAAAGGTTACTTCACTATAAGGTGTTCCAAACTTGTTGCATATACATGTAGGAAATGCAGGAAAATGGGAAAAATATCATAATTTACCTATAAAAGCATAAGATTTAAGGGAAATTGGTATATGCTCCAATAGCAGCAGAATAATTCCAAAACGATTTAAAAGAATGAGGATAGAACCAACAGCTTTAACATAATCCATAACACAACAGAGCATATAAAAGCTAGTTTCTCAATTTCCTCTAAGCTCTCATCATTGTTTAGTAAGAACTCATTCAATTCTTTCCAATTATTTATCATCAGTGCTGCAACATCAGTATATCAAATTGCACTATTCCAGAAAGTAAAATATCATGATATGGAAATGAATTTCTAATATTAAAGGACCACATTAAGAAATTTGCAACAAAAATCTCATTCAAAAATACTGTTGATATTTTCAATATAATAACATGAAAAGAGAAAAAATTGAAAATTTTCATATATAAGTTGATACTTTCATTGATTTTTTCTTCCAACATCCAAAATAATCTCAATATGTTATATAAAAACAAAGTTTTGCCTCATCCCAAGGACCATTTATCTCAAACTCGTATTTCTAAATTTTAATGAGCCAATAAGGACACACAATACTTTCAATAAACCTAACAACAACATAAAAAGTAGTTGGTGCAATGTATAAACAAATGCCAAGATAACAACCATCAAAATATGTAAATTGAAAGGAATAGAGAAAGAATGACCTTCAGCAGCCATGGCAAAAACAGAGAAGTTCACCAGATTCACCTGAAAGAACTGGCCATAGCAAAGTTATTCTCTGTTGAATGAAGCATGGCACCATGATCATTACTTTCATTGGGGATATCGTCCTGCTCAAAATGTTTATTCTGCACAAATTTTGTAATATGCACTATTTGCTCATTTTGCAAGAATTGTTCATTTTGTTGCTCACCAACTGAGGCTGGTATGCCATATCTGCTGAAATTACAATCAAAAAATGAAAAGAAAAATTGATTCATTATAATTTTGTGTCAATTAAAACTACTAATTTTATGTGCCCAATAATTTGAATATGTTAGTATTTTTTTATATCATCTACATTTCAGAATTAAAAATTTCTAGAAACAAAAAACCATATTTAAACTAATTTGGACAATGCATAGGAAAAACAAAAAAGGTAATAAAAGCAAACAGATTAAAAATCAAACAAAAAAAAAAAAATAACACTAATAAGATGAAGATCAAATATGAAACACAAAATAATAATAATAATAATAATAATAATAATCAACAACTTTAAGAGAAACATATATAATACAAAAAGATTACTTGCATATTTTCCTTTGAAAACAAATATGATTAAATAGTAGAGAGAGAGATTTCTAGAGAGAGAGACCTAGAGAGATTTCTAGAGAGAGAGAGAGAAAGATGAAAGATAAGAGGAGAGAGGGAAGCCGTTTTATGTGAGAACAAATAAATCTTTATATGTAACTCATTCTCATTAACTACTTGCTTCTAACTTCTAAGTTTACTCTCTTTAAATTAATTTACTTTCTTTAAATCTTTAATCAATTAAAAAAAACTGATCCTGATTGTAACCTTTTCGCCTTACAAATTATAATGATGAGTGACAATCAATATATATCTCGTAGGTTACAATAAATGAAATGTAACAAAATTTACAGGGCTCAGAGAACAGTAGTAGTTGAAAGCATTTAAGAAATTACCTGAAAGTTTTGAAGCTAAAAGGAAATCTACCTTTCAAGGCTTGCAAATGAGCTGCTTTCTTTTTGCAAAATTCCTCATAGATCTTTTGAAACTTGGCAGTTTCATTCCTTAAGTAGTTCCCATACTGAATATGCATAATCACAAAACCAAAAAATATTTCAGTCAATTATTATATCAAACTTCTTTCATCCCTATAACATCATTAATCTCATCAGACCTTTTTTGAGCTCTTTGAAAGTGCCTTTGCAAGAGTTTGCCTAAAAGTAAAAAAACTTGAAAATGAATTCACGCTTTTAAATATAGTTTTACAGATAAATCTGCTAGTATAATGAAATATACATATATACACTATATATCTAAGAAAATCTAAGTTTTTGTTTTGCATCCATATTTACTAAATCAAAGCAAGAAAATGGATAGTTTCTATTTTTACAATTAGATAAAAAATTACTACTCAAAATGCAAAATTCACATTATATCTAAAAATATAGTTTAGGAAAGGAAATTAGCTTCAAGAAAATTTATTAATTTGGAAGGACCAGCATGTTGGTATAATTTGAAAATAAATTTATGATAAAGCTCACAACAAAAATAAAATGATAGTAATAAATCATTGCGGAAAAATTACTCAATTCTTAATGATTCTTTTATATGAAAAATGGAAAAGATTGATTGAACAACTAAAAGAAAAGCCTCAACTTTTTGATGTTCACACAAAAAATCAATTTTGATATATGTGGACAAAAATCCATGCCAAAGGTTGAAAGCTTTCTTTTCAAAAATTTAATAAGCAAAAGAAGTCAAGTGCATAAAAAGAAGACAAAACAACAACAAACACCAAAACATCAACATCACTGATTCCATATGAACATAGAACACTAAAACCAACAGGTGGCCAAAATGATATAAAGAATATACCTTACGGAGGCAAAACTTAACTTTACCAACATTTACGGTGACATCTCTAGCCAGCTCGGATGACAGTACTTGCATGAGAGCACATTGACCATGATGAGTTCATATAGAGCAGACAACATCCCACCTGTGATGAGTAAGCAATAAATGCACTACAAAATGACATCGTTTTAATGGATTGACTAATTCTCCATTTGCCTAACTATTATTATTATTAACTCTATCAAAATCATCATGTACTCTAAAAAAAATATCAACCAATTTGAAAATTGTAAAAAAGAGAATACCAATAATAGATGACCAAGAGTGGCAAGGTCCTCAACAAAGGTTTTGTATCTGACTTGCTTTACCATTTGCCAGCTCATCATATTCTCACTTAAATATATGATCAACATTTGATATTTCTATAATAATTTAATCATTATTTATTAACCATAAACAAAATAATGAATAAAAAGAGCCCATCAAAATAAACATTCTATTTAATAAAAAAAATTAAATTATAATTTAAAAAAATATAGAAATGGGCAATAAACATGTAAATAACATATATCAATAACTAACTTTTCCCAATATAAATGTAAAAATGAGATAAAACACAATAAATAAAACTTTAAATCAAATAAAACCCAAAATTACATACCTATGAAAAAATCCAAAAACAATAACAGATTCATTTTAAAACTGATCAACCACTTTTCAAGAAACTCCTCATAGGTGAACAACCTTTACCACTGATTCTAGGAAGCAATATCAGGTACTTCTTCTTCTTCTTCACCCTGAATTTATATAATAAAATCCTTGATAAAATGAAATATAAATTCAATTACTAAATTAAAGCAACGACAAGTGCAAACTTCATAAACTGAAATAGAAAAATCGGGGTAAAACTCATTTTTCCAAGCCTAATTGATTATAAGATACAATAGAAAAACACAATTATTATAAAAAAGAAGTTGTTAAAAAAAATACAAATGCAAGAACTCACCCAAGGCAGATTCCATTAGCCAACATGTTTATTATTTCTTTTCGATCTTTAGTTGCTAGAAAAAGAAGAATCAAAGGAAGAAACATAAGTGTCAAAGAAAGAAAAGAGAAAAACCTAAACCCAAAGAATAAGAAGGAACAAAAATAAAACATAAAGCGTAAACCCAAATCCAGAAGAAAAATCACATGCATGACAACTAAAAATCAAGTGGACAGAAAAACTCATTAAGAAAATGGTACCACTTTTTCTTCTTTGCCACCTCGAGTTGTTCGTACATCATCACCTTCTTCAGCATTATCGGATGTACACCAACCCACATGTGGTCACCCCACATCTAACCTAGCCTACATTGAAGTCGTTCTTTATTGTCTGAAGTTGGTGTTTTACTACTACCATTGTCTGAATCATATCAATACACATAGGAGATATCACCATCATCGATCGTGTCCAACCAGGGCCCAGTCGCTGGTCGTCAAGCAAGTGAGACTCGGATGTAATGAGGATATCACCACCAGACCATTACGACCTACAATCATTGTCTTGAGGAAAGCATTAAAAAAAAGAATTAGACAGAAATCTTAAAAAAAAAAAGGAGAGAAGATTTGGAGGAGAGAGGTAGAGACGACTGATTGATTGATTAATTAATATAGGACTAGGTTTTTGAACAGGGTTACAACAATCGAAATGGCTCAGGTTGATCTCCATCTCCGGCAACCTTGTTGCTGGTTTGATTAGGTTTGTCTCCATCTTCAGAGAGTGCAATTGAGACGAAAATAGTAAAACCTGAAACCAGAAAAGCCAAAGTGAGAAAGAGAGAAAAGAGAGAAACCATAGGAGCCCATGGTTTTATTTTTCTCTTTCTGATAGGTGGCAAAAATACATAGGTAAATACAAAGGCAATGGAATTGATAATTTACACAGTAAGAAGTAAAAAGACGCATATAACCCGGACATAAGAAGATCTATTATATAAAATAGGATAATTAAGTAATTTCATTAATTTGAGTGTAAATTTACAATTTATCCTCAAATATGAAGTAGTTTTGTTATGGAGTTTTGAGAAAGCAGGACAAATTAATAATTATAAATAAAGGATAAAAAAATAATTTATATATCTGAATACAATTGAAGATTTACTGTTCATTCTGTGGCACCTTCTATATATTATAATAGATATGTTAAATAGTTTCTATAACAATATAACATTTTATATGAATAGATAAAAATAACAACCTAGGAAAAATCATATAGACCAAAGTGTACCCATAATAATGAAAATTAATTAAGTTAAGAAACAAAATAGTATGAATTAGGAAGTAAATCTAGGAAAATCAGTTTTAGCATTTAAAAAGACTTTTGGTCAGTATACTTAGAGAGAGTATTGGATTGATGAATCAAATGAATAAAAGAGTTAAATTGAATAAGTAATAATAACAAGAAGTTATTTAAGATTCAATTGAAAAGAAAAAGAGGACTTAATTGTAAAGATTAAAAAAGTTTAGAGGTTACATTTCTAAATTAGTAAAACAGTCAAATTATAATTTTCCAAATTTATGGGACCCACCCTTTTTTTTAACCATTTTAATATATCAAAAATCTAGAAAATTCTTTTTCTTTTCCTTTTATATGGCCGACCATATGTCAATTAGGAAGGATAAATTTACTTTGAATTTACTTCTTCTTTTGTTTACTTTCTTTAGGTTATAACATTTGTCCCAAAATCTTGAAATTTCTAGATGTTTCTTATTTTTCTTTCTTTATTTCTCAAGTGAATTAAAGACATAGATATTTGTACATAAATTAAAAAAGAAAAGAAAAATAAAAACCTATCTAAAATCCCTAACGAGACCAAAGCCCCTTTTTCCCACTCTCTCAAAAATTTTCTTCAATACCCCTTCACAAATCCTACTTTTCAAGTTAGGAATCTTTAAGCCATACACCAAGGGTTAAGAAATAAGTAAGGATTGATGCTTAAAAGATTGACTGAGATGATAAATCACAGGATTTTAGGAGAAATTGAGAAGGAACTTTAAGATGCACAAAGGAGGAAGTAATACTTTTGTTAAGGTAATATTTATCTATTGTTGTTTAATTTGATCTAATGATATATATAAGTAGAATAGCCATGAATTTGAGGATTTGAGATGGATATGTGATTGTATATTAACATGAAGTTAGGGTCTTATTTTAAAAATTATGTAATTAATCAATTTAAATAATGTTGCTATAAGGGATTTATAAATTTTAAAATCTGTGTTAAGGGCAGAAAGTTATATCTTAATTTTCATAGTCTTAAAGAAAGAATTTGAAAATGTAAAAAATATAAAAGTTTTACATATATGTCTTAATTATATGCCTATAAAACATTTTAGTAAAATTTAATGTGTGTAAGAAGATATGAATCTCTAAGTATGACTGGTTCAGATTGTGAGACTTGCTGGAAATCCGAATTTGATGAATTAATTTAAGGAACTTGGAGACTGAAGTAGAAAAAGTAAAAAATATTAAAAAATGTTCATTTATATGTGAAAATATATGTCTATAAATCAATTTTTCAATTGGCTATACACGTTTTGAGTTATTTTCATTATAACAGGGTCTGCCTAGATGGATGTTATTGAGTTATAGGGTTGACTTTAGAAATTCACCAAAAATTATATAGTATTTAGAATGATCTAAATTTTGGATATGTTAGAGTTTCATATAGTTTAATTGGGAAAAAGAATTAAAGCAATTGGACATTTGAAACTTAAGATATAAATAATAAAAATAGGGCTGCCATAATTATTACTCAACTAACTTTCTTAATTAAAACCTTAGGTTCATGGTCTCAAGAGAATTGGTTGTTATAATTCCATGAATAATGAGTTTTAAAGTATATTAATTTGATATGTAGCATAAAAAGGAAATGGAAAGGCTGATGGTGATAATGGAAGGCAAGGAAGCTTACTTTGAGAATTAAGGCTTAAATTGTAAAATTGGCTAATTAAGGATTAAATGTGAGTCATAAATATGTTATTATGTATGATTGTAACTATTTCTTAAATTATTAAATCCATTTACTTATTGTCATCATTTGCACTGAAACCATTTTCTTTATTGACTAATGATTGTTATTTGATATTCCCTATATTGATACCACACTATGTGATAATAAGTATTGCACCCTTACTTGCTAAATGTCTGATGACATGACATGACAAAACTACCCGATCGATGGGGTAGTGGATGAAAATCATCAGCATTGTGCACAATGATCTACTGGACAAGATACAGTATCCTAGCCCAGTTAATAGGGGTGGTAACACTCCTAACCATAAGGTCTGATCAACCTTATGTATTTTACCAGTTATTTCACTAGGCCTTATATCTATTATGTTCATGCTTATTCGACTTACTGAGCCATTGAAATATGTGACACAAATTGATATTATTTATATTATAGTTGATTACATTATCTATTCATTGATTCAATTGGCTTATGTGATTGAGAATTATAAATAAAATATTGTAGTGAGGTTATAAGGGAGGATTATAAGAATATTTTCAATGCAGGTTGAGGATTTTGAAAAATTATTAAAATTATTGAACTTGCACTATTCATTAGGGCAAACTATGCTGAAATTTATATTTGATAATAAATGATTTAATTAGTTAATAGATGATTATGGGTTCTATAGGTGTTGGTGGCTTTGGTTGTTCTCGTGCCCTAGGACCGTAATATTCTAAATTTTTGGATGTGACAAAGGTAGTATCAAAGCATAGGTTTAATAGGCAGGTTTAAAAGGTAGTATCTGTATGTATCTATAGGATATAGGCAAACCATAAAACATAGGATTTCCTCTTATGTCACTTGCAATTGTTCGTTAAATGTTTGTTTATCTGCATAATACCATTAGGTGTTTCGATACTAAAATCTTTCTCTTGTAATTGAGTAGGTTGTTGTCACACCCCATGGTGCGACGGTCCTAGGACAAGGATAGGCTTAAGGCCATCATAAACTCGTAGAACACTTATACCCTAGATCTCATACATAACATATATCCATATCATACAAAGTTATCATCATGAATATTCAATTTTATGAATCATATAATCATCATTCATGCATTTCCATACATCATCATATGATTTCCTCTTGTTCCTTACCGATCAAAAGATACATCCCACATCAATAAGGAACAAGGACAACTCACAATGTATCAATTCAAACATCAAAATAAAATCATCCTCAATATTTAACTACGGAGCTCTAAAGTATACTCCTCATATATATAAATACAATAATACAAAATAATATATATCTTCTTGGAGGAATAAATTAAGAAACTCTATTTTCTATGTTAGCTCCCTCTCGAGCTACATTATCACCTGAAATCCACAGAAAAGGAGTGAGTCTTCAACTTAGTAAGATATAAACTACACCAATGCTTACAAATATCATAAAGACAGAGGATAAGTATGAACTTGAACGTATATTCAATATACTTTTGGAAAATCATAAGGAAAGAGATTATAAGAATCATGGCAAATGGAATCATAACATGAACAATTATGGTTTCTTTAACATATGAGTGTCTACAAAGAATGACACTATAAATCATATAATGAAATAGAACTCAGAACAGATCATAGCATAGTGTATCGGTGCACCTTATCACCTCAACGTCTTCATGTGCTTGCGCGAGGCACATGCCTAGTGTTTCTGGTCCCCAACTAGGAGGGACACTGACTAAAACACTATCAGCTGGGTTCCTAATGTGCACATTGGACCAATGAACTAACTCTCATTGGTAAGAGCATTCTATTTCCATATAGGTCATGGATTATATAGCTTGGACATTTTATCAAAGAAATACAGTGGTCATAAGACCATCAACACATATTTGCATATAGTTATTCAATCACGCAATTAGGTATATAATTATCTTGGTCCAAAAAACAACAACAACCAAGTCATTCATGTAATTGGTTTATTTAGAAGGGTCTCAACAATTTATAGATTACAATTACAAATTTATAGGTTTAGGTTCATCAACAATAAATTCAAGAAAAATTACATGAAATAAAAAAAAATTACATGAAGTAAGAAAAGAGTAGCAAGCACAATTAATGGATAGCAAAATTACATTAACTGTAATATTTGTCATTTTGGGCTATTTTATTAATTGTATGTCTGGTGAATTTAATTAATTGAAGATATGAATGTTTGAGTAAATCCAGAAATTTTTGGTTGCAGGGTGGATTTTTGTGAGGTTGATTGCATAATTTTAAAGAAATAATTTGATAAAGTGTAAAATATAAAAATTATAGGTATATATCTCATTTTTAATTTTTTAAAATGGTTCTGTAAAATTCTGTGTATGTGAAGAGTTATGTCTCCTTGATCAGAACCTATCTGGTTCATTAATGTCTGCAGGAATCTGAGTATGTTTGAATTTTCTGGGAATGATTGAGACTGTTTGAGCCAAAAGTGTAAACATGAGAAATGTTCCTTTATGTGTTTTGTTGTTGGTTGTAAAATTTTAGGAGATTTGGATAAGTATAACTCAGTGGAGAGTGGAATATCTCAGGTATGTTCGGATGAATTTTGGGCAGTAAGTCAGGATGAAATTTAGAGAGTCACCATAGTCTGTGTAGTTATCTTTGTGATTTGACTTTTAGATATGTTGGACCCCTAAAAATCTATTTTATGTGACAAAAAGAATTAGAAAGTTTGGATGTTTGTAGCTCATTTGCCAGCGGATTAAATATGAGTTGTCGAGGAAGGGTTTCAGCTCGACAGAGATTGGTATTGGCGAGCCAGCAAATGCGAGGTGGCATTTGTGAGTCGACAATTTGAGCAAGCGAAGTGGCAAGGTAAGATTGCCGAAGAGGAATTTAGCGAAGAGGCATATGCGAGGTGGCATATGCGAGGGGGCGTGTGCGAAGAGGGAGATAGGCGAGCAAAGTTTGGCGAAGAGGAATATGCGAGGTGACATTATGCGAAGAGGCATTGCCGAGGTGGCATATGCGAAGAGGGAGATAGGCAAAGCGAGTTGGAGAAGAGGCATACGAGGCGGCATATGCGAAGAGGAGTTCGCGAGGAGAGTTTAGCGAGGCAGCATATGCAAGGTGGCATATGCGAATTGGATATGTGAAGTGGGATTAACGAAGTGGCTTATGTGAGGTGGCATTGTCGGAGCAGATTAGCGAAGTGGGAATTGCGAGCTGGCTTATGCGAGGTGGCATTGCCGAAGCGGGTTGGCGAGCGGAATTTTGGGGCAGTAGCCTATTTAACCAGTGCTCAATTGCGATTTTCTTCACGATTTTTTTCTTTCTTCTTCTCTTCGTTCTTCTTCAGTTCTTCTCAGATTAGTTCCATGTATTTTCTAATGCATTAATACTCAGAATTAATGCATTAAATCTCTAGATTATCATATTTTAAGGCATCAATCGTCAGTTTCAAGCAGATCATCTTAAGAAAATCAGTTTTGGAGAAATAAGGTAAATTTTCTTCAAATGTCATTTTCTTTTAGATTAATAAAGTCTTGTAGTTAGAATAGTTAATTATGGGTATATATAGAATTTATTACAAGCATTTTGAAGCTATTAATGGTAATTAATGTTGAAGAAATCAGAATTTATGGACTGTCATGAATAGTAACGTAAACAGTAAATTCGAAATAAATTTCAGATTTTCTTTAAGAGATGAATTAAATTGATGTTGGGAATTAAAAATAGAAACTATAAGATGGTTAAATGTTAAAAAATCATATTGAGTATTATTGATTAAGGAAAATCCTAATTTTGAATATTTGGGAAAAAAATTCTTAGGAGGAGAAAATCAAGGAAATTGAGGAGATTGTTATTGAGCAACTATCAAAGGAAACTCAAGAGTAAATTGTGTAGAGGTAAGTATGAACATTGCATTTGCTTGTTGCTTCTTTGAAACGATAAGTCCAAGCATTCTTATTGTTCACCCATATGATTCTCATATACTTGATATTGTATTATCGGACTAGTAAAAATAAGTTCTAAGATATTCTAAAACCAAAATTTACCATTTGTTTCATGTGATTACCATGTATATATATATATAATATAAGTGACTTGGTCAACCTTCTTGGATCAAGTTCATATGATTCCTACTTGTTAAACTTGACTAAAATTATGTTATATGTTGATGGTCTTGCGACCAATATATTTCTTATGAGATTGTAACCATATGACCCTATGGATAGAACACTCTTCCCAATGAGAGTAAATTCATTTGTCCATTTTGCACTTTGGGAACCTAGCTGATAGGGTTTTTATCAGTGTTCCACCTAGAGGGGACCATGAGCTCTAGGCGTATGCCTGGCTAAGCATGCGTTTGCGATAAGGTAGCAAGGACTACCGATGCACTCTGTTGTGATAGGTAGCATGGCTACTGATATACTTTGTAGTTCTATCATGTGATTTGACAGTGTTATTCGATTGTGAGCACTTCTGTTCTTGTAAGCCTAACCATATAATGATTTCTTACCCGTGTTCTTGGAATTGTACTTTCTTTTGGATTGATATATATATATATATATATATATATATTTCTTTCATACTGCATATTCATATCTTACTGAGTTGAAGACTCATTTATCTTCTGTGGATTTTAGGTGATAGTGTAGCTCATGAAGGAGCTAATAGAGAAGATCAAGCTTCTTGACTTATTCCTCCAAGAAGCCTCTATTGTAATTATTTTGAAATATATTTATGTATATTCACTGTATGGTATTATGATATTGTATTTATTGGGAGTATATTCTAGAGTTCCGTAGTTGGATATTGGGGATGATAATATGTTGATATATAAATTGTTATATTTTGGGTTACTCTTATTCCTTAGTGATGTGGGATACATCTTTTAATCAGTAGGAAATAAGAGGAAATTATGAAATGATAAAAAGAAAGATATGAATTATGCTTATATGGATTATAGAAATGAATATTGAATGATATCTATATTTGATAAGAATGTGTAATTTAAATGAGATCCAGAATATGAGAGTACTACGGGTTTATGGTGGCCTTAAACCTATCTTTGCCCTAAGACCGTCGCACCACTGGAGTTGGGGTGTGACATAATATCATTAAAATTCATAAATTTTATTAATTAAAAAAGTTATTAATTAATCGAATATTAATTTAGTCCACTAACTCAAGTCTAAATCGTAAAAAATTATTATATAATAGAGATTATTAATTTATCGAATATTTATTTATAAAGATTTTATTATAGGTTCTTCTCTTTAATCAATAAAAACACAGTTCATTTTTCATTCATAAAATCAATAAAGCCTATCTAAAAAATAATTTCAAATCTAGTCCAATCTCGCCGGCAAGCTTATAATTTTCTTTTAGAAATTTAATTATATATAAGTTGTTTACAATTTAAAGAGGAAAAATAAATACTCCATCCACAAATAATAGTTTGCATTTTTTAGTTGTCCAAAAATATTTACTTTTCTCTTTAAGTTAAATTTAATATTTTATCATTTTGTTTTCAAATACACTCTTTAATATACTTAATATTAATCGTGTTATTTTAAAATAATTAATGTTATTACTGATCATTAAAAGGATAAAATAATAAAAGAAATATAATTTTTATTTTTTTTCCAAGTAAAAAATAAACTACTATTTATAAATAGAGAGAACATAAATATTTTAATAGTAAATATTTTGTGAGTATAAAAGTATTTAGCATGAAAATTTAATAAGAGTCAATTTGAATTAATAGTAACTTAAAATCGTTGAATATTTGAAATCTATCATCATACCTATTGTTTATAATTTTACACTCGAAACTTAAATTTAAGTTCATAATAATTTTAAATGATCATCTATCCAAATGAACTTTATATAAAATTACTTATATTTTTGATATCCATTTGATCGTAGTTATAGATAACATTTTGTTTGAAGTATTTAGAAATTAGTTAATTATGATTTTGAAAAATATATATATATATTTTTTTAAATTTTTCCAAATTATAATTTATTAAAAGCAATAATTAAAAAAATGAAAAATCAAAATGCAATCTTGAAGAACATGCAATATATGAATCCACTCTTGATAGTTAAAATCAATTTTAAATCTTCAAGACGTCTAAAGCTTAGTTGTCAACTAAACAAAATCGATCAATTAAACTGAAAAACTTATGAACCAGACTATTGATTAATCCGACTTGTTCTATATAATAAATGGCTTAAATCTTCCGAACCAGAAAATTATTCCGTAAACAGTTTGACACTAATTGCAATTAAAAAAAATATTAATTTACGGAGCTCCAAAATTGAATATGTTGGTCATTTAATGATTTTGATGATGAGTTACAAATTCTTAATTATATTTATTCTTTATCTATGCACTATATTGATGGTTGCTATTTATGCATTTTTATTGATAATATGAGATACAAACTCTTAATTATTTAAATCTCATGATTACTAACTGTCACACTCCAACTCCTGTGGTGCGACGGTTCTAGGGTAAGGGTAGGCTTAAGGTCACCATAAACCCGTAGAACACTCATATCCTGAATCTCATACACAATACATATCCACACCATATATAGAAATCATTATAAATATTCATTTCTATGATTCATGAAATAACCAATTGTAAACTTACATTCATTATCATATGATTTCCTCTTGTTCCTTACTGATTAAAAGATACATCCCACATCAATAAGGAACAAGACAGCCTAAATGTAACAATTTAGACATCAAAATAATCACCCTCAACAACTAATTACAGAGCTCTAAAGTATACTCCTCATACATACCATACCATAATACAAACTGATGAGTAATTATATATATATACATATATATGTATTTCAAAAGAATCACATAGAGTCTTCGTGGAGGAATGAATCAAGAAGCTCTGTCTTCTATATTAGTTCCCTCTCAAGCTACACTATCACTTAAAATCCAAAGAAAATGAGTGAGCCTTCTACTCAGTAAGATATAAACATGCAAAGTAAAGGTCAAGCCAAAGGATCATGGATAAGGAAACATCATAAGGTTAAGCTTACAAGAACATAAGTGCTCACAATCGAATAGCACTGTCAAATTGAATGATAGAACTGCAGAGTGCATCGGTAACCTTGCTACTTTATCACAACAGAGCGCATCAGTAGCCTTGCTATCTTATCGCAAACATATGCTTGGTTAGACATATGCCTAGAGCTCATGGTCCCCTTTAGATGGAACGCTGATAAAAATCCTATCAGCTAGGTTCCCAAAGTGCACGATGGATCAATGAATTTACTCTCATTGGGAAAAGCGTTCTATACATGTACATATCGTGGGTTATATAGCTTGGATTTCACAAGAAATAATATTGATCGCAAGACCATCAACATATAAACATGAAATCATTCAAGATAACAATAGGTCTTATATGGTTTGGTCCAAGGAAGAACGACCAAGTCATTTTCACATACATAATAATTACATGGGATAAGTTTATCATTTGCTTGAGAATATCATGGAAATGTCAATATGTGGTTGCATAGTACAATATTTCGGAATAGAAAGATCATATAAAGAGATATTATGAAGAATTGAACATTCAGTTTCAAGAAAACATTGTGTATATGCCATGTTTATACTTACCTCAAGAATTTTATCCTTGAATCTCTCTTAATCACTGGTACATTCAATAAATCTCCTCTAATTCCTTGAGTCCTCTTCTCCTATGATATTTTCCCAAATACTCAAAATTAGGGTTTTCTCAATTAATAATATATAATATGATTTCTCATAATTTTCACTATCTTATAGTCTCTATTATTGTTTACCAATATTAATTTAATTCATCCCTTACAGAAAATCTAGAAATTGAATATATTTACTATTCACATCATTATTCATCAAATTTCATAGTTTCTGGTATCTTCCATATTACTAAAAATTAGTAGCCTTAATGCTCATAAAAGGTGCTATGCACTCATAATTAATTATTCTTAATTACCAGAGATCTTAATCTAAAAGAAAAATAAAATTTGGAGAAATTACCTTATTTTCCCCAAAAATCAGTTCTAGAAGAATCCAAGTTTAGAATGATGATCTAATGCCTTGAATGTGATAATTTAATGATCTAATGCATTAACTCCGAGTATTAATACACTAGAAAACAAATGGCACAGGTTGGAGAGAGATAGGAGAAGAAATGAAGAAAAAAGAAAGAAAAGGGAAGAAGTTATCGTGAGAAAATGACTACTGCTTCTCCCTTTAAATAAGCCACTACCTCACCAATCCCACTTCGCCAATTCCTTCTTTGCCAACCTCACTTAGCCAAACTCACTTCGCCAAATCCCTCTTCACAGAATTTCACCTCGCAGAATGCCACCTCGACAATTCCGCCTCTCCAATCCTGCTTTGCATAATTCCTCCTCGCAGAATGCCACCTCGGTAATTCCGCCTCTCCAATCCCACTTCGTATAATTCCTCCTCGCAGAATGCCACCTCGGCAAATTTCGCCTCGCCAATCCCACTTCGCATAATTCCTCCTCGCAGAATGCCACCTCAGAAATTTCACCTCGCCAATCCCACTTCGCATAATTCCTCCTCGCAGAATGCCACCTCGACAATTTTGCCTCGCCAATCCCACTTCACATAATTTCTCCTCGTAGAATGCCACCTCGGCAATTTCGCCTCGCTAATTGCCACCTTGATCAGCCTCTATCTATCTCAAAATCGAGGAGCCATCTCGCACAACCTATATCTGCCGAGCTAGAAACCTTCCTCGCCAACTCACACTAAACCAATTCGCAAACGAGCTACAGGCATCCAAACTTCTCCATTTTCCACATCTCAGAATAAACAACAAACTCAAGCTTACTACAGGAAATAAAGAACTAGACAAGTTCTGATCGAGAAGGCCTAGCTCCTCACACACACTGAATCTTACAAAACTGGTTGCAAACTTAAAGAAAAAAAAATATATAAATTCATAACTCTTATGATTTACACTTTTCCAAAATTATTCCTGCAAATAAAATTCTGAAATTCTCCAAAACATTAATCTATCCACAATATCTCAACAACATGCAGTAAAATAAAATAAAATAAAAATGTAACAGGTATTATACTAACTAAGGTTGCAATTTAAAATAACAAAAATGCAACCTGTCTGTATCTATTTTTTAAGTTACATTTTGCAGTATCATAAAATGGCTATTACGAGTATATAATGACTGTTATGAAATTTTGATGAAAATGGATAGAAAGACACTGAAGCTATTTTAACGATAGTTATGGAATGAAACGCTCAATACATCAATGGAACGGTCATTATGATTTTGTCATAGGCGCTACAAGAAGAATATTAAAATTGAAAAAAAAAAGATAAAGAATTTTAACACCCATTACTCAACAAACACCCATAACAAAAGACTTGCTAAAGAATTGAAAAAAGATACGAAGAGCAAGTTAATCAAGTTTTATAGTTCTTTACGTCTATTATGATTTCACATAGAATGACCGTTACAATGTGATAACGCCCGTTACCAATGGTCGGGCTGTCATATTAGATGGATCAGTTAAAATTTATAGCCGTTGGAAATTATTTTCAAGACTTTATCAGCATTAAATGAAGCCCAAATGGTTATAATTTATTACAAGGCATTGAAGATTATAAATAGATGATATTTTGAAAATAGAATAACCTCTTGAAAAATAAGAATTAACTATTCTATTGAATTTTCTCTCATCTTCCAATTCTTTGTAGTGTTGAACACTTTAAACTTATAACTTATGTAAAAACTATATGGCAATACTCGTAGAGGAGGTGAATAGGAGTTTAAGATTCTAATGTAATTATACAACCTATATGCAATATATTAAGCAATTTCAAATGGAAAGAGATAAAGTTTAAGAGAAAGTTGAGTTAATTATAGTGGTTCGGAGCATAATTGCATCTTTTACGTCCACTCTCTTAATATCAACCTGATATTAAGGTTCTACCAAAATCAGATGCACCACCCAAACCAATTACAATAGATTTACAAGGGATTTCACCCTCTTACAATGAGCCACCACTCACTAAACCTTCAATACAAGAGAATATGGATATTTTAATATCTCACAATACAATACAAGCTATTTGAAAGATTGTAGATAAAGTACAAATATGTAATACCTGAGATTTCTTTTGCTTGTATGTATTCTAAAATTCTTGTAATGATGTATGTAAGATTTGTTATGGAATGTTTGTTTTGGAAATGAGATTTGTTTGTTTTGATTTGAATTTCAGAATTTGTGTTTGTGCATAATTTTGTGAATTTATGTTCAAGGCTTTAAAGAAAAAATTTGAGATATGTTGTAGCCTCTTGTGCCTAGTTTAAGTGGAAGGAAGAATCGAGATATTTAGACTTCTATAGCTCAAGATAGAGCTGGTTTAGCATGTACTGTCAATGTGAATTTTTTTCAGCTTCTGTCGTGAATAATAACCATGAACAGTATCATGAATAGTAACTCAGGATTTTTTTTTTTTTTGCAGTAGCTTATCCACTTCATTTTTTTTCTTTCTTTCTTCTTCTTTCTTCTTTTCCATTTCCTATTTCTCTCAACCATAAGTTATTCTTTCTTTCTTCTTCTCTCTTCTTTTCCATTTCCTATTTCTCTCAACCATAAGTTATTTTTCTTCATTTTTAAGGTTTTAATACTCCAATTAAGCCTTATTAATGCTAAAAAATATAAATTAAAGACTATAAGAGCATCAATTCAAGTCAAATTCTTCAAAATTTCTTTGGAGGAGAAAATAAGGTAATTTTGTTAAATCTTCTCTCTAGCTTGAGTTAAGTTTTTTGTTAGCTAGAATAGTTATTTTTAAGTTGTGAGTGATTTTTTGTGAGCATTAATAGCTAATAATTATGCTTAGATGTAGTAGTATGAGGATTTATGATTTTTCGATGAATAGTAGATTTTCTCTATAACTATCATTCATCCTCTATTAATAGTTAAATTAATACTAGAATTTATTTATAGAGACTCTAAGGAGCTTAGAATTTATGGAGGATTATTTTATATGATTATTTTTGATAAAACCATAAATTTTGGAATTTTGGAGATTTTTATTTAGGAGAAGAGAACTCAAGGAATTAAGGATCTTTTGGATTTGAGCAAGAGTTGAGCTTTACTAGAAAGCTTTTTAGTGCTAAGAGGTAAGTATGGATTTCATTTCATGTGTATGATTTTTCATATGAGAATTTTTGCTAAAGTATATTATATTCATATATATGTATATGTTATTTATGAGTTCAAATTATCGAAACCCTTCTTAAATAGAATCTTTGAATATTGATAATGACTTGGTTATTTTCCTTGGACCAAGTTCATTAATAAACCTTTGTTATGCATAATATAATATGTTATTCATATGTTGTGATCTCTTGATCATTTTTAATTATTATTAAACTAATACATGATATGTATATCATGGAACATACATTATAGAACATTTTTCCTAATGAGAGTTAATTCAATGGTCTAATGTGCACAAAGGAAACCTGGCTGATAGGGTATAATATCAGTGTTCTACCTAGAGAGGATCACGAACTCTAGGCATATGCCTGCGCAAGCATATGTGCCACGTAAAGGTAGTAAGACTATCCAAACGTTATGATATGATATTAGTTCTATGTTATGTTTATTTGATAATGCCATTTTTTTATGGACATTTATGTTCTTAAAAAGAATTATGATTTGATATTCATATATGTATTATGAAATGATTGGATAGTGCTACCCTTTGTAAGCACTTATGATATTAATGTATATGTTAAGATTTCTTTCTAGTACCCTAGTACATGTTCAAAATTTACTATTTAAGTATTCTATATATGTTATTCATTCTGATTGTTCACATCTTACTGAGTTGAAGGCTCACCACTCTTCTGTGGATTTCAGGTTCTAGCTTAGCTCGAGAGAGAGTTAATCCTGAAGACAAAGCTTCTTGATTTCCTTCTCCACAAGAAGACTCTTTTATGTAATATTTTTAGATAATAGTTGAATTATATACATGTATTCATGTTTATGAGAAGTATACTCTTAGAAGCCCTGTAGATGTGTCTGATGTTGCTTGTTGCCATGGATGGCATTGTAGACTTTCCCTTGTTCCATATTGATGTTAGAATTATCTTTTGATCGGTAAGGAACAAGAGGGAATGTCATATCAGGCTGATGAGATATATATAAGATATGGATGTTTGACATGATGTTAGTATGTGTTGTATGTTTGATCCAGGTTAGCTAAGGGTTCTACGAGTATACGGTGGTCTTATGCTTACCCTTGCCCTAAGATCGTCGTACCGGTGATTTTGGGGTATGACAAAATAGCTTTTTACAATAATGAACACTCAAAATATAAGTTTGAGCATAAAGTGTTCAATAATAACAGAAAAACAAAGTATGAGTAGAAGATATAAAGTTTGCACCTCAAATGGCTTTTCAAAAGTTGTTTAATCTTTAAATCTTCAAGTATTTATAGCCTACAATGTGTGGAGTGAAAATAAGACCGTTCTGATTGTATTTAATGCAAGATTTGCTTCAAAAAATTTCTCCAACGACTATAAATTTTTCAGAGTCTGCTAGTGTTGACATCACAACCACCGTTCACAGACATGAAGAATAAATCTTCATGGTCATGAAGCAATTTTCACGACTGTTAAAACTCTTTTTGTATATGATCATACTCAGTTTCAATGCGTGAAGAGTTGTTTAGGGGTTTGAAAAAAGTTTTTGTCTAAAATTGTAATCTGACTTAATTTCCTTCACGATCATAAAGTTATATCATAGGCGTGAAGCACTGTTTACAATTAAACTTAACCAAATAGCCAAGTTAAATGCTTTAACATTACAATATACATAATATAACACTTAAGCATTATAAGAATCAATATTTAGGAATCATCAAAATCATCATAGGGACAACAACTTATATCTTTTGTATTCATCCTAACTTATGCTAGTTGAAAGTTTTGTACTTTTATTTGTAAACCTTTATAAAGCATTGTAAAGCTTGAAATTGACTTAAAATTATTTGTAAATATTTGTGAGAAAGACTAGATTGGTGGGAAGCAATTTGTAAGGAAGGGTGAAATCCTTAGAAATTATTGTAAAGTGTTGAATTGAGAACCCGTTATAGTGGAACCTCAATATCGAGTTGATATTGAGAGAAGTGGACATAGGAGAGAGTTAAACTTTGAACCACTGTAAATTGGCTAAGTTTTCTCTAACTCAATCTCTTTTTATTGTGTTGTTTAAATTTTATATTGGTTATCAATTGAGTTCTAATTACGCTCAAAATCGTTATAATTTTATTCATCCCTTCTAAGAGTATTGTCATAGTGGGATAATAGGATCTTAAGGCCCATTTACTAAAATTTTGGGGATTTTATAAAAATATCAAAAAATATAAAATAATTTTTAAAAATATGGCTACCACAAAGTTTTTAGAAATTTACAGTTTTGTAACACCTTCTATTTGCTTTTCATATGATTTGATTTGTGTTGGAATTAAATTCTTTTTTTCTAAATGATTTTATTTTATTGTAATGTTGAAATTGATTTTTATTATGTTCTATCCTAAATTATGTTAGCATAGTTTGTTTAGAATATTTGATGTGCAAATTGGAGGTTTAGATGTTCTAAAATTGTTGAGTTTGAATTAATGATAGAAGTGAACTTGGTGGTTTCAAGGGTATTAATGATTGTAGGATTTGTGAGTCAGTATAATTTTACAGCTCAATTTTGATAATCTTAAAGAAGGAATTTCAAAAAATATTATCATAAAAGTTGTAGATTTATATCTCATCTATATGTCTGTAAAATATTTTTGTAAAATTATTTTTGAGTGAGGAGATATTCTTCCTCGACTGGGACTGGTTCAGTTTGCTACTTTTGCAACTAATCTAATATTTCTCTTTATTTTTGAGAACTTTAGAGGTTGTTTGAGCTAAAAGTGTAAACATAAAAAATGTTCATGTATTTGTTAACTAAATTTCTATAAATTTGATAGTCAATTGGGTATTTGTATCTCTAGGGTAAGGTAGTTAAATTAGACCTGCCTAAATGGACCTTATAGAGAAGTAAGGCGAATTTGGAAAATTCTTCATAAATTGTATAATTCTCCTTTTGTGATAAACTTTAGATATATTGGATCTTTAGATGTCTAGTTTAAGTGAGAGAAAAAAGCAAACTATTTGGAGTTTTTTAGCTCAAAGGCAAAGTTGCTAGTGCGAACTGCCAAAGAAGGTCTTTATCTACTCAATAACAACTAAGGGCGAACTTGGAAAATTCACCATAAATCGTATACTTCACCTTTTGGCCTAAATTTTGAATATGTTGGAGCATCAGATGTCTAATTTAAGTAAGAGAAATAAGAAAACCATTTGCAGTTCTATAGCTCAAAGGTGCAGCTATTTGGTACGAACTGCCGAAGAAGATCTTTAGCTCGACAATAACAACTAAGAGCAAACTTGGAAAATTCGCTATAAATCGTATACTTCACCTTTTGGTCTGAATTTTGGATGTATTGGAGTTTCATATATCTAGTTTAAGTAAAAAAAAATAAGTGAATCATTTGGAGTCTTGTAACTCGAGGGCAAAGTAGTTTCCAACTTCGCAATAGCAGTATAATAGAGAATCAAAGTGAATTTTAGAAATTCACCATAAATAGTGTAGTTCACCTTTTTAACTAATTTTTGATTTGTTTTAGTCCTACATGTCTAGTTTAAGTGAAAAGAAATAGCAAACCATTTGGACATCTGTAACTCAAGATAAAGCTAATTTAGTAAGTGCTGTCAGGTCACCTTTTTAGCAACAGTAGCATGAACAGTACTTCGTGAAACTATATTATATTTGAGGCAGAACCTTTTTTTTCAGCTGGTAACTAAGTTTTTTTTCTTCTTTTCTTCTTCATTTATTCACCTATTAAGCCCTAAATCATTATATATATTTTCTAAAGTATTAATACTCTAATTAATGCACTACTATTATAAATAAACACTTCAAGTATCATCTAAAATATTTTTAAGATTTAAACCTTCAATATTTTCTCTTGAGAAAAATTAAGGTAAATTTTTTAAAACTTATATTTTATTATGGATTGAGGTTATAGGTTGTTAGATAAATTATTTATGAGTTGTGGATAATAAGTATTTATATTTATGGCTATTAATTATGGTTTATTGGAGAATTAGAGCAAGTTGATGAATAGTATTGTGAATGGTAATGTTTCCTCTAAACCTCTACTTTCTCCTAAAGAATGGTTATTATGAGTATGGAAATTATCTCTTTAGATATTAGAGAGTCTCTAAATGTAAGAATTTGACTTAGATGATGTTGGGTAAGGAAACCCTAAATTTGCTTTTATTGAAATTATTTTGGGTTTGTTTGTTGCTTGAACTTTGGATTGATTTGGAGCTGGACTAAGAGTCTTTGAACTTGTAGAGGGTTATTTAATGCATTTTTGGAGGTGAGTTATGCCTATGTAATTTTGTGATAAGCTTAATTCTTTGAAAAAGTTTATCTTTGCTTATATATATATATATATATATTGGAATAACAATTTCTTTTGAATATATATCTATAAGTATATTTAAATTATGAATTTATTTTATATATAAATATGATTTGTATCATTATATTATAAAACCAAGTGAGATCTATCTGTTGATAATTTGAATATCTAAATTATGAATCCAAATATACGTTTATGTCAGAATGTCTTACCTATGAAGGATAAATTATGGGACTGTATATACCAGTGACTCAACTGATAGAGTCAAATTTATCAGGGTCATTCCTAGAGGGGAAAAAGTTTCTCTAGATGTGTGTTAGCATAAGCACATGTACTATGTATGGAGATCGTAGTACTCATGTTTTGTATAGATGTTGTTAAACTCCTATTCTGTTATCCGTTGTTCTGACATTTACATTGCATTATCTTATATCATATGTATATATATGTATTGTGTCATTCTTTGCAGACACCCTCTTATTCATGACTCTGATGTGTATATGAGCTTCTGTTTATTTCTATTATATCTAAATATAGATATTGCTTCTGAACCTCAACTTTGATTCTAAACTACAGGTATGACATATGCATAATTCATTGAGTTGAAGCTCACCCTTCTTCTGTTGTGGTTTTCAGGTACTAGAGTTGTTGATTCAGAGACCGAGGATAGAGCTTCTTGACTTCTTTTCTCAAAGAAGCTAATCTATGTATAGACTCTAATTATTTTGGAATTGTAATACCCTTAGAGCTCCATAATATTTTGGATGGTCTGTAATTATTAAGATGAATAATTTTGGGATTTCCACTTGTTCATTTTGGATAGAGGATCTCATTTTCCTTTGATCCATTATGAAAAAGTAAATATATTTTGGGAGATTGTATTACAAGTTGATGATGATTATGATTTTGGTTGAGAATGGCTATAGATGTTATTATGTTGTTTGCCATAGGTTATATTAGGGGGTTCTAAGGGTCTTTGGTAGCTTTAAGCCTACCCATGCTCTAAGACTGTCACATCTCTAGTTTTGGGATGTGATAAAGGTGGTATTAGAGCTTAGGTTTGAAGTTATAGTTAGCTATGGCAATGAGTCTGATTAGGGAAATTATGAAGCATAGGAATATTTCTCGTCAATAGTTGGTTATCCCTTGTTGTGAATCTGTGTTTCAGTCTAAGCTAAATCTGAATTGTTTGTTTTTGTTGTCAGTTCGGATATGCGTCATAGACGAGGTAATGGTAGAGGTAGAGGACGTGGTCGTCCTATGAGAGATGTTCCTTCTGAGGCCGGTTTTGTTGGCCTAATGAAGGATAATGAGGTACCTCCAGCGCCTCCATTGGATATGGCTTAGATATTGGAGCAGAATTCTGAGATGATAATTGAGTATATTGCCCAACAGAGGCAACATGCTCCTCCAGTACAGGTGGCTCTCGCCCCACCACCACTTGCAGCACCGATATCTCCTCCAATTGTTCCTACTCAGCTACCTTTGGTTCTGCAGTTTGAGGAAGTATCTTTTGAGAAATTTCTTAAGCTTAAGCCAGCATAATACAAGGGTGAGGTAAATCCTATTGAGTTCATGGAAAAAGTGGAAGATAAAATAATGATTTTAAAGGTTCCAGATAGGGGAGTTGTGGAGTTTGCAGGTCACCTTATAAAGGGTGATGCTCGTGACTGATTCAAGAGAAGAATTTCTAGTTTGCTCATAGGTAATGAGGATATTAATTGGGCTCATTTTAGGAAGCTTGTGTTGAAGGAGTTTCTTCTATAATTAGTTAGAGAGGCTAGAGCCTTGGACTTTAAGAGGCTTATACAAACTCCTGATATGTCTGTATCTAAATATGCTTAGAGGTTTAGTAATTTGAGTAAGTTTGTTCCAACTTTAGTGCCTAATGAGGCAACGCAGATTCATCAGTTCAGAAGGGGATTATTGACCCTGTTATTCAAGATTCTATATGTCCAGGTGTCACGACCCAACCCGGGAGTCGTAACGGTCCTAGGGTACGGGTGTTGCATAGGCGACCAGTACCACGAAGAACCCAATATATCTACCTATATGGCATGCAACAATTATATACAACTTAAATAACTTAAAAATGCTGAAGAAAATTTGACAACATCTCCTCTATAATAGGACTATGCCCAAAAACAAAACAAACAAATAACACTTCTAAGATCATCCCCAACCAATCTCCAACTAATGATCCCTCCGGATCTCTATTAACATCTCCAAATCACTATATATATATATATATACCTGAACATTCAAACATTTCCATATATATATAAACATTAAAAATATCATTAATGAGCAACACTTTATATATGCAACCTTATAATTATATCTACATGCCAAAACTTATAATACAATACCATGGAATACTATTCTATACATTATTTATATAGTCTTTAGAAGTTGATATTTACATGCAAATCCAAAACTTCCAAGTCAGAAGAAGGTATGCCAATGGAGACGCGCCTCACCAAAAACCTGAAAAAATAATTAAAACACTAGGAGAATGAGTATAAAAATACTAAGTGAGTTCAAATGTATAAAGATGCAGTAACAATAATATAATAACCATTTAGATAACAAAAGGTAGCACACATATGATATCACAGGATTTGGGTTACTATTTAAACTTTAATACTCAACACTATCATAAATTGCACTGCACTAGGGAATATAACGTCCCTCCCTAGCAAGGGTCCCATACTCATGACTCTCATAAGGATATTTTCCTTACGACTAGATGTAACACCTCAACCTAAACCCTATAGGGACCCTTAAGGAGGACTTAGGGGGAAATTTTTTCTTTCTTTATAATATGTTTATATGATGTATATATGTATGAAATTGATAGTTATGCATGTTATATGACCTAATTTTAGGCATAGAAGTGATTTAAAGACAGTTAGGACAAAATCGGGAAATTTTGAATTTTTGGTGAATTGGGGGCAAAATGGTCATTTTTCAGCCCCTTCGAGTTTTTATGGATTTAGCATTATTTTTGAATAAAGAAAAGAATAAAAGTGAATGTAAATGGACTTATTTTATTTATTTGAAAA